>LPNX010328399.1:0-20412 GCA_001517045.1 Pseudotsuga menziesii | reverse complement strand
ATGTTAGTTTTAATAATAAAAATATTTTAAAATTTTAATGATTAAAAAATTAATTAAGCCATTTATATTTAATTTGAAATTATAACATAATGTGTAAAATTGTATTATGACACATTTTTTTAACAAATTAATAATATTGATTTTTACATATATATTTTGTATTTATAATTTTTTAGTTGCAAGGAGTGGAAATAATTTTCTTAGATAGGTATTTATATTAGAAAAATATTTTCAAAATGTATAAATATTTTTTTAATAATTTATTTTCGTATATAAAAAAATATTAGAATAATTTATGTTTCAACTAATAAACTAAAAAAATTTATGCACCACCATTCACTT
Organism: Pseudotsuga menziesii; assembly: GCA_001517045.1. Lineage (NCBI taxonomy): Eukaryota > Viridiplantae > Streptophyta > Pinopsida > Pinales > Pinaceae > Pseudotsuga > Pseudotsuga menziesii. Next base: position 20,070 of record LPNX010328399.1, on the reverse strand, counting down.
ATTAAGTTAATATGATATATTATTTATTCACAACTTTTTTATTGCTAAAAATTAATATGCATTAAAATCAACTAATAAATTAAAAGAATTTATACACAAGTGTTAACTTATTCAGTTAATAAGATATATTATTTGCTCGTAACTTTTTTATTGCAAAAAAAAAATATACATAACTTTTTTATTGCTAAAAACAATATACATTAAAATCTTATATACTAATATGACATATTTTCATAATGTATATTTTTTTTTTAATAATTTATTGAAGAATAAATTAAGTGTTATATTATTTTCTATAAGAGATTTAACTGTAATATTCATTTACAATAAAATGAATATATAAAAAAAATTTATGATTTTGATATTAATTTTTCTAATAATGCAATAAATATTATAATAATATTGTTAAAATTTTATATGTAAATAAATCTCAATTAAATGACATTAAAATTAAATTGATGAGGAATGTACTAAATATAAAAAATCAACATAAATTAAAAAAATAACTCCTAAAAATATTTTTTTTGTTTAATTTCATTTACAAGTTCAAGACAAATAAATGCTAAAGGACAATAATTTTTTTGGGAATTTACAATGAATCTTAGTCACATCATTGTAGAGTTATTTTATTAATTTTATTTATAGTCAATTGAGAAAAGTAACTCAACCATGGTTATTTATATTGTGCATAAAAAGTAGTGTAGGAGGTGAGTTGTCATATATACCTACCCCATAAAACCCCTAACTCATAATATTTTAATATATCTTATATTTTTGTAGTACATCTCTTAGGAGACCTATTTTTGACCTCAAATTCTCTCTAATGAGATATGCATTTTTGAAGTTGGCGTACCCCACCTTTTTGGGCCAACCGACCAAACAAAAGAGAATTTAATTATTTGTAATTTTGAATTGCACGTCGGCCCAGTTTGAGGTACTAACTTTATTCCATGACCTATATAAATAGAATATCAAACATTTTATTTGTTCATCAATCAAGTCTCTCTTTGGTATTTCACAACTCTTGGAGAAAAACGAGAAACTTTGTGGAGGAGAAATTTTTGGGCATCTTCACTAAAATTGACATAACTTTCTCATACATAATCAAAATTACAAAAATAAGGGCTCATTGGAAATCTTGTTATGAGGGCTATGTGATGAAAAGATCTAGAGTTTATTTTGTTTTGTCTATTATTTCTTCATATTTTGACCTTCAAAAAGGTATGGTTCATGCTTCTGGGTTTCTCTTGTGATGACACATGTCTCTCATGGATAGAGTTAATCTTTGATCTTAGTATGTGAGCCTATATATTGGTATATATTTTTGAATTCATTGAATATGTTATAGAGGCTATGGTGATGGTTATCTTCGAATATATCTTGATGTGATCTTGATATAAATCTTGATGATTATCTTGGATTTTGTTGGCATAGACTTTGATGTTTATCTTGATTGTTGTATAGTGTAGTATTGAATGAGAAGTTGACATGTAAGTAATAGATCTTGTGAGTGATTTATTTTATCAACCTAAGTGTTTTGTTTGAAAACTAGTTTGACAAGTGTTGATCATTGTGTCTTTGACCTAAGGGGAGTTGGATTGTTATAAACTGTTTTGACGACAACCTTTGACAGTATTATAAGTGACTATTTTCTTGATATTTGTTTGATTTGTTGACTTGATTTGAGTGGAGTGAAATATCCTTCTCTGTCTAAGAGTTTATGAGATTCACTGAGTTTGACATACTTGGTTGTCTTTTATCTTCTTGGCTGAGGTTATTTGGTTGACGTATATCATGTTTAATTGTCAAGTATTCCATGATGTGATTGAGGTTGGTTGTGGTGTCATTGAGTTTAGTGTGATTGGACAAAGTTTGGTTGACGATATCTGAAGTCTCTTGGTTTATCTAATGTGTCTCTTAATGAACTAGGCCAAGTAAGAAGGGTTGGTTGAATGTCATAGAACTTGATTAGATTATCACAAGTATATGATTGATTTGGCATATGCACAAAAGCATCTTGGTACAACCTGTTTCAAATAAGCAAGATTGGCACAAGTTGCCTTATGTGCAGTTGGTTTAACTCAGATTGGATGAGTTGTATGAGCAATTCGTTTGACCCAGGTGGAATGAATTAGGTGTGTAGACTCAGATTGATTGAGTCAGTTGATGTGAGAAACAAATTGATTGATACAACTTGAATGGGAAATTTCTTGGTTCAGGCCTGGTACAGTGATCAGTTGATGAGCAATGGTTAGTAGTGGAAGTTTTTGAGCAGTGTGATACAGTTGTGGTGCGGTGCTCAGTGACAGTGATTGTGCAATGTAGTACATGTGTTGATTAGCAGGTCCATAGGATCAATGCGGTTAGTGGTTCAGTAGTTTGGTTTCTACCCTCTTATCTGGGTGGCAGCACGAGGTAAGGAAATGAGGTTGTAGCCTCCTTCCGATTGTAGCTGGAGAACTAGGGAGTTGGAGCTTCCTTTAGGTTGTAGCCTGTAAATCATGGGGTTGTAGCCTCCTTCTAGTTGTAGCTAGAGAAATGAAGTCATTGTAATAAGAGGGTTGTTTCCTCCTTTTAACTATTTTTGGAAAACTATTTTAAAGGACTCAATGGTTTTTCCCCCAGTACTTGGGTTTCCACGTAAAATATGGTGTTCTATGTTTCATGCTATGCTTCTTATGTGACGATGAAATGATGATGATAATAATGCTAATGATGATATAATGATAATGTGATAATGCATATTATTGAATAAGTTGATTTTTAAATTAAGTGGAAAAAGTAATAAAAAATGTGCACACTTATTCAACCCCCCTCTCAGTGTACCTGGTGTGTCCAACATGTTGGTTATAATTATGTAGAATTATTAATGTTCCTATTCTGGATTAATTTATATTATAGTTTGGACAATTTATAAATCATGTACTACCTAAAATTATATTTGTGACGTTGTAATTGAACGTATTATTTAATTATGTTTGTGTGTCTTTGCATTCGCATGCATGCATTACAGGATTAGTTTATTACTATAACATTGAGATGGTAAATGGTATCAAAGTGAAAATTTAAATGTGGTTATGGAGTACAATGTGATCTTAATAGTGTTGTAATGCTCCCATTTTGAACCCTATATTGTATTGGATTGCTATGTAAGTATTGTAAATATTTGATGTGTGATTCCTAGTGTGGAGCTCAAGGCCAAGGCCCCGCTAGTGAATTCCTAGAATTATAAAGGCGTGTATTTTATAGTTTGCTAGCCATGTGCTAGTAAGCCATGGAAAAATGTAAAAGCATGTAAATATTTACAATAGTAATGAAATGTTTATAGGCTGGCTATGGTGAACCAACATGAACAATGGGGGGTATGTGTATCCACTAGGGAGAGGTGAGGGGGTTGTAGGATGTGTTTCCAAATGTCACCATGAGAACCCACCATGAATTTCCTTGCTAGCATTTATTTCTATTATAAGGAAGCAACTGAGAAAATCAACCCATGAATTAATGAGGGATGGGAAAACCCAAAAATCCATATGGATGGTTATGGGCTCAGCTTACTTGACCCATATGTCATATTCCTCGTGGGAATTCATCCTCCATATTCCCCATTTCATTACTGAACAACCAAATAGAAATTATGAGCATGCTATGCATTCCCAGCTATGCAAAAACTATAAATCGCAACTTGGAAAGCTGTTGTGTTTTGAAGTGAAAACATTGTCCAGAAATTCATGTGGATAGTGAAATTCATTGGGGAATCCATAGATACAAACCCAAGGGAATATTTCAGAGTGGAAAATCCCCAAAATTTATGGGAGAACCCTGTTTTGAAGGATCAAAAGTTGAAATCTGTGATTGAGATTCACGTTGTCAGAAATTGGGAAAAATCCAAGTGATTGAAGTGGGAGAGAGATCAAAGGTCATATTTGCATGGTAGAACTAGCGAAGGCATAAATATATCTTGGTTTAGAAGTTGGGACCATCCATACCTCCCAGGTTAGCTCTAAGGGAAGGGACATTTGGGGGACTATGTGGCATAGAAGGGGACCCTACTCACACTGAGAGTGGAGGTGATGGGGGTGATCAAACTATCTGAAGCTGAATTGAGATTCCTATATATCTTTGGTTGATCTCATTGGCTTAGCTATCTCCTTCCCTACCTCCCTACATGCTTGATAAACCCAGCTGTGTGCTAGCTTAGCATGATTTCTTGTGCCCATGACTGTGAGTGAGCATGAGTAGGTCCTTCGTAGTGGATATTATAGCCCAGCTCAGGTGTGTTCACTGAGTTCTGAAACAGTATAGGCCAAGAAGAGACCTATGGTTAGGTGTAACGTTGCAACCACATAACTAGTTTCTTGGACAGTTTCAGTTAAAGATAAGTGCTTACTGTGTTTTTGATTATTCCTAGTTCACGTGTTATGAATGATTGTTTATTTGTGTTAAATTGAATGAAATGATATAACTTGAATTTTTCAATTAGATGCTTGTGCATAGCATGAGAATGAGATTAATTATGCGTGTGATTGTTTTATTATTATGCATGTGATAAAAATGTTGATATATACATGTTGTGCATGCAAAGAGAATTCATATTTCATTGTGTATTTTATTGTTGTATTTGCACATGCATTTAGATTTTAATGACTTCCTAATATGGCTTAGGGGCAAAATTTAACACCCCCTACATTGTTCATGTTCCCTTCGAGGGTCATATGGATGGGAGGGGACGTGACAAGTGCACATTACCACCATAACCATAATAAATTTTCCTCTCTAAGATATTGTAACATATCAATGAGATACTAATAAAATAATTACAAAATACATGTATGTTAATGTAGTGATACACAATCATAATTTATGGAGTACCCTGTGGCCTCAATAGTGTGCCTAACCACTGTAACCACATTCAGTTTTTCACTCTAATACCATTTACCATCTTGATATGAATGCATACTAATGTAGTCATACACAAGCATAATTTAACCATGCATTCTATTATGAAGTCATAAATATAATTTTATATTAACACATGCATTATGAACTTACCAAACTAGAATATAAATTGGCCCATATTAGGGACATTATTAGTTATGCATAATTATAATTAATCAATAACATTATCTATGGAAGGATTTCACTAGCTATTTGTAGTATAAGAATTTTCCTCCCATCCTTAGGCTCTTTGAAACATTTAATAATATTGTGTCAAAGTTCATCCCCAACATGATCCATGAATCCACTAGGGAGGAATTCCTATGATCGAGCTCTAATTCCTCTCAACCCAATTTCAAAAATTACCAATTCAATTTCTACTACAGCATTCTCAATCTACTAGCCTTCTTTCCCCTTAGACTATACAACCCAAGTAACGGGGTCCCCTTCTCTGCTAAATAGTCCCTCAGGCTATTCTGCTTCCCTATAGGGATCCAACAAAGTGTGGCTATGAAATATTTATGTTGTGATTCTATGTATTATTAGTTATACATAGTTTCTCTTAAAACAACAATTTCCTTTACACAAGGCTATAATTACCACATAATCTCATGTTTGTAAATATATTTACTACCTATAAAAAATGTTGATGTTTCTCAAAGGTTCCAACATCAAGAAAACATTCTGATATCATTTCCCCAGAGTGGTTATGTGTATTGTCCAATGGTTGGTAGAGAATGTCCTCGTTGTAGCCCTTATTAGTCATGTGTATTGACTATGTATATTGAGGCTTAAATTCTTAGCCTTTGTCTAGTCATGTGGATTGACAAAGAGTGAAGGAAGGCTAGTGGTCAGATTGCATACTCTATGTGGAAGTGTTCTTGATGGAGTGATCTATTCTAATTAGAGTGAGTTGAATTGTCTATGTTATAGGGGATCTTATCCCCTCGTGCAATAGACAAAATCTAATCTAATTTTGAATTTGACATTGGCTCTAAGAAGTGTCCAAGGCTTCTTAGAGTATGGTCGACAAATCAACATTAGAGCTCTATGTGTGAATTTGATATACTTGTGAGGATATGGACATCATTAAGGAGAAATTTTATATTATGAAGAAACAACCAAGAAGTCAAGACAAACCATTGAAGTAGTCCCAGATAGCATTGAATATGCTCCAGAAGAAAATGAAGAAAAAAAGACAAGCCAGCTTCAAGATAAACAAAAGATGAAGATCAAATCTAGAAAGTTGAGCCCCAGTGAAAGTGTACAAGTCAACCCTATTGAGGAAATTTCTAGTAAATTGAATAATATAAATAAAGTGTTCTCACACTTTATTTTTACACACACTCACATCACATATCTTCTCTCTCCACTTGTGCGCCTCCAAGGAAGGCCTAGCAAAACACAAGAAGGGTAATTTTGGGGTTCTCTTATTTCTCTTATTATCTCTTGAAGATTCACTACCCTTGTTAGGGTTTCTTGTGAAGGAAGGAATATCTCTCTTATTCTAGGGTGCATCTTCATTATTGGTATTGTACTTGAATTGGCTTGATTTATTCTAAGAAAAGTTTTTTGGGTTTTCTCCATGTTGGGTTTCCCAGGGTAAAATATTTGTCTCTTATACATGGTTATCTTTCAGTGATCCTTGTTTTATTTCTACTGCAACTAAATTATGTTATGATAAAAGTGAGATGATATTCATTAGAACATAATTATCAAAATTTGAAAAATTATATTACTCAACAAAAACTATGACAACACAAGCTGAAATCAGAAAACTCCAAGAAGAATGTACATGAAAGATGAAAGAGAGAGAGACTTTGCATTCGTAAAGTCATAGAATATATATAGATGCTTAAAATACATCACATCTCTTCATAGGAAGTGAATGTATTTNCCCCCCCAAAAAAAAATAATAATAAAGTTAAAAAACTAAGATGAAGGGACTCAGGTTAAGAAAACTCACTTTTCTTTACCATCCCATGGATTAATATCCCCATTTGTTCTCCTTATTTTTCTGCAACATATGGTGTATTTATATTAACATTCAATTATGACAAATTAAAATTCTATGTCTAGCTTATATTTATTTCATCATACACATATACTTGATCATTCAAGGAAATAATTGGTTTAGGTAAGAAGAACTAGAGCCAAGACATAAGATTTTTTTCTTGGTGAAGTCACAACATAAGTTCAATACTGGCCTCTAAGATAGAGAGTACAAGTATGATATAGAGCCTATGGTTGGGTTGAATGTTCTTCTTCTGCAATCATCTTGTCAAGAATTTTCATAGATAGGTGTTTATGACTTGATTATACTTATCTAGAATTATTATTGTTCCTTTTATGGGTTAATTTGTTTCCTAGTTTGGACAATCCATAATGCATGCATGGACTAATCAGAAATTATATTTACAACTTCGTAACTGATGGCATGGTTAAATTGCATTTTTCTATCACTTCATTAGCATGCATGCATTTCATAATTAATATATTACAAGAGAATTGAGATGGTAAATGGTACAAGAGTGAAAAAATCAGCGTATTTATAGTGGTTATGGAGTACCTCATGGCCACAATAATGCACATAAATTTGAGTACTTAGGGATTTTTTAGGCCTCAACATTATTTTTTAGGATGCTAATATTGGCGTCGTAAACCAAGCAAGTTTATCATTAAGGAGTGACAAAGGAGGTATTTTATTACCTTAATATTTCCAAATCACTTAGATGTTTATAGAAGTGAATGTTTTAGGCCCTTTAGTGCATGCACAAATGTAATGATTACAAAAATGTCAATGCAAAGTATAATGTTGAATGACAATGAGAAGAAATAAAGAATCATACAAGTGATAAGTACATCAAAAAATGACTGTTATTTCTTTACCTACAATATTCTTTTATTTTTTTGTCTAAGCATTTAACAGGATAAAAATATAATTAAAGCATAATCCATAATTCATAGAAATGATGAAATTGCCTAAAAATATCAACAAAATGTCACATGTTGCTAAAAATCTAAGTTTTGAAGCGGTTGCATGGGTTCCAATTTTGACAGTGGTGTGATTCTAGTAGTTGCATGCTTAACAAAAGCTACCAATAATGTAATTCATGTTACTTAGCAATGTGTTGTGCATGATTTGAATGGAAAAACGTGTGCAAACAACACCATAATCGATGTGCAAACAACACCATAATCGAAGAAAATCCTACGCAAATGTGGAAAAGATACACACAAAGGTGCAAAAAACCAACAAAATTAAAAAATTCAATATTCCAAAACCAATCCTCTTCTAGCTAATGGTTTCGACAAAAAAAAATCTACATTGACCTAAAAACTAGTAGAGATAGAAATTGGGCAAAGAAACAACCAAGATTTAGACTAATGGGTCAAACTCCTTGTTGGAGTCACCAATATGCTATGGGGGTGTTAGGGTCCTACCCTAAACCCCTTATAGAGAGGTTGTTATGTATTGAGGCCATATATTTTAAATAAGGCCAATAAAGTAGTATAGTGTGAAAGTAATATTTCTAAAAAGAATTACTATAATATTCCACCTATTAGAAAGTATCTATAGTGTGAAATCAATATTTGTAATAAGACTTACTAGAAGGTTCCACCTATTAGAAAGTTCCTTCACTTAGAAGGCTTACTAGAAGATTATGCCTTCTAGAAAGTTCTTTCACTAGAAACCATATATAGGAGTACAAGCAATGAAAAAGGAAGTCTTGTGAAGTATTTTGTGATTGGAGCTTGGATTCATTTGGAGGTTACCCCGTTGAAGAGGTAAGTTGTGAACAATGATTTCATCAATAAGGACATTTATATTTTGAAATTTGGGTATCCACAGTTGTCTATTGTTGTGGTAATTCTATATTCTCATACAAAATATTTCTTTATTTTTTTATTTATCCTTTTCATTTCCAATTATGCTATTACGGAACATAACAAGGGTTTTTGTGCATGAGCATTAAAACGAAACATAACAAGGGTTTTTGTGCATGAGCATTAAAACCCTCTCCTAGTTGATTATAAGAGCTAGGAACAAAGAGATTAAAAAGAGAGGAGAAATATGTAAGAATATATTTCATCCATAACCACCTATGACAGTTAAAAAACAATTACATAGTGAATTCAACATTTAAATAAATTTCAAACATATTTTGGGAATAAGAGTGATAATTTATTTATTCCAAGCGAAAGCAAATACAAAATATAGTATATCACCTGGGGAGAGCACGTCCCCTTGTGGATGGACACTTTGAAGGGAAAATGAACAACAAATAAAGAATCTCAAAAGAAATAGATGAGTGAGAGAAATGGATTCCTCACTCTTTGGCTCTATTCCTCTTGCATAATTTTTCATTGAATTACTTTTTCTTAAGGCTTAGCCATGGATAATTTTTATACATAGAACTAAGCATTTGATATGAACCATTTCTTGTGTGAATGTTCATCATTTAGTGATGGGTACTCATGTGCCTAATGAGACCAAAAGGGGGGCATGGTATCAAGGGTTAATGAGATGGAGGATATTCCAAGCTTGTATGCAACTACCTTTCAACTTCAATATGTCCTTGGGAAATTATGAGCTCAGTGAAAATGTTAAACTACATATTTGTAGGGTCATGTAACTATCAAATATTTTTTGATAAATTAGAGAAAGTACCAAAGGAGGATATGCCATGGGATCTAAGAAATGGTCAAATTATAGTTTTGTTTTGCTGGGTGATGTATTAATATCCTGTAGATCATTGCATTAACTAAATTATGTGAGATTTATGTGGAATTACAAAGCTACTAAGTATGGCCACTTAAATGTTGCATGTGAGCAACATTAGGGTGATAATAGTGACAATCACTTTCCTTAGAATATTTTATGGTAAATTTATTTATTAAGTCATTAAAATACTTGGTTTGATATAGGAAAACCCTCCTATCCTTGTTATGCACCAAATTCCCAAAATATCAAAAAAATAAAAAGAAAGAGTATCCCAACTCCTTGAGAATGAAATAAAGAGATGAATAAAATGATACTTCAAGGGAACAACTACTTATATAATGTATCAAATACACAAAACAAGATGGCATGATCATGAAACTAGGTCTCTTTGGTATATTGATAAGAAACAAAGGGTATAATTACAATTCCAGTCGACCATACAATTACAATTAAAGTCCTAGTGCACCAATAAAGATAATAGTAATATACTAATATACTAATATAAATGAAATGTCACAGTATATAGAGATTAGCATGCCCCTCCCCTCTAAACAAGTGTTCTCCTTCACACTTGATTAACTATGTATGTTTATGCATGAATAACTTATCTTCCCATGTCACCCATTTTATTAGCAAGTTCTTCCACTTGATGAGGTACTCAATAATTACTCGATTTCATAATTTATTGATCCTTGTGTCAAGGATTAATTCATGTTCTAATACCGGTTTCCCTTGTTTATTAGTCTTTAGTAAAATAGTTTGGACTAGGATGTTTTCACCAATTACCTTGTTTAGGAAAGAAACATGGAAGAATGGATGTACACATAAAGACAAAGGCGACTCAAATTTGTAAGCCATACTTCCAATCCTCTACAACACCTTATAGGGACCATAGTAATTAGGTTCTAATTTATTATCATTCTTTTGTTTCTTGAGGGACATCTATTTGTATTGTTGTAGCGTAAAAGATATCCAATTCTCCACTTCAAATTTCCTTTCATTGTGATGTTAATATACTTGTTATTTCATCATATTTTGTGACATATCCATGTTATCTTTACATAGTTGGAGAACCTCTTGTTGGTTCTCTTTGTGATCCTCCATTGCTTCAAGATTACCTTTCTCATTTAAGGATGATGTGATGGAAGAAGGATTGAGCCATAAAGTGCCATAATTGGTGACATTTTTAATGAAGTATAGAAATATGTGTTGTACCACCATTCTAATAAGGGAAACCACTTAACCCATTATGTTTGTTTACTAGATGAAAAGAAACTATGATACCCTTCTACACATTTATTCAAAATATCAATTTGTCGATCAAATTGAGAATGATAAGAAGAGATGTGAGCCAATTGAGTTCCTAAACAAGAAGATATTTTCTTCCAAAATCACTAATGAAAATTGGATATCTATCACTTACAATAATATTGGGTATTCCATGTATCTTCTAAACTATTTCTATGAATGATACAACTATTGTACATGCTTTAAAAGGATGAGAAAGAGAGAAAAATGGGTATACTTTATGAGTTGACCCACTACGACCATGGAGATAGTATTTCCTTCAAACTTTGGTAGACCTGTGATAAAATCCATTGAGGCTTCTTCCCAACTTGACATGGTAAGGTTAATGGTTGTAGAAGATCTGATGTCTTGATTATCTCTATTTTGTTTAGTTGGAAAACCAAACATTCTACCACAAAATTTTGAACATCAGTTTTAAGACCTCCCTAGAAAAAACACTTCTTGAAAATGTTGTAAGTTTTCACAAACCTTGAATTTCCTCCTATAGGAGAAGTGTGGAATTACAAAAGGACATTTTGTTTGATTTGACTACAAGTTTATTCAACATTTGTACGACTAGTGATTGATGATCCATATGCATATTGGTAGCCACCTACCTATTCCACTGGCTCAAAATAGTTTTTCTAGTTTGGCATTTTTTTCAATCGGAGGAATTCTCCATATGGATATTTATGGCCACCCACCTATTCTACCATCTCAAGAGAATTTTTCCAATTTGGAAATTTTTATGGATTTTTGTTTCCAAAACTTATGGGAGCATTTTCAGGCCCTAAATGATGTTTTTTGATGATTTAAAGGTATATACATGTACACATTAAAGTATGTATAGGATAAAAGTGTTCTTCTCAGCTATACCTTTCCAACAAGCTACCGAACACCTTAAATAGATATCATATGCAAAAGTTATGCCCCCAGGAAGTTGACACCTCAATTAACCACCTCAGGACCTGCAATTTTTTTTGCGAATCATACATTAAGGTTAGGATTCTGGATGTTAGGGTTTTATCCCCTATTCTTATGAGAAAATTTCCCTCTGAAATCATTTTTTAATCAACTTGACATGAATGAGCATAACTGCCACATATCTTCTCAAAGATATAGCTACCAACATTCTAGTTGCTTTTATTTTACAGTGTGTTTTGTTTCATTCATTTAATAAAATATTATTTTACTATATCATTGTGTTCCTTGCAATATATCTATATACATGGTTCTATATATTCTCTTTCTATATGTCCTCAACAAGGTCAATGTATAGACAATTGGGTCTCAAACTAGTTTCTCTTTGGGAATACCACTCTCACCACCCTGAGTGGCTCCAATGGTGGAAGAAAAGAGAGATGATGGAGTAGGAGATACTATCAAGTTGATACTTAAGGGATCCCTCATGCGACAGATGGATCATCAAGCAGACACTTCAAAGGAGCCACACTCTTCATGGTACAAGTTAACTTTGATATCCATTTATTGGAAGTCTAGATTGATGTTGATTTCATAGATAAATGGTTGAGTATGCTAGAAGGGTATTTATCTGTCCACAATTTTCCCAAAAAGAAAAAGATCATATTTTTGCTCCTTAAGGTTGCCCCCCTTGTCAAAAATTGGTGGAAAACTTATTATGAGAAGAACTTAATAGAGGATTCTGGAATGTTTGAGGCCAACCCTTGTTAAGGAACAATATTACCATGTGGGAAACTATGATGAGCAATACATGAGATGTACCACACTACATCAAGAGAGGGACCAAGAATTGTCGTAGTAGTATTAAACCAACAACTTTCATACCTTTCACACAAACATGGGTGTCATAGACTCCAAGAGTCACACGGTTATAAAATATCGCAATGATATAAATCGATACATATGAATAGAGATGGAATTATTGGACATATCTTCATTGGGATCTGATTATTGATATGCTATCAAAATAGAGAAGAAACTTCATCAAAAGAATAAGTGGGATTTTGGGCCTACAAATACACCATAGTAGAAGCATGGTAAAATTATCCTAAGTCACAAAACAAAGGAAAAAACAAGGATAATTAACCTCAAGGAAATCCATCCAAGAAGGGTAATGGGAACGTTAGTAAGGATAATGGAAAGTGGTGCAATTTCCACAAAATCCCCAAGAACAACACTGATGAATGTCACTCAAAGTAGTCATTAGTGGCCAAGATCAAAGCTTCAGAATCATATCCCAATTTCAAATTCGATTCAAAATCCAACATCAGAATCATAGACAAGGGGAAGTGGATCATTGATGCATAACCCAATGTCACTGTCGCTACCACACAGGTTCACCTAGCAGAACCATAAGGGTCAGAGGTAGACTAGAGCCTCTTCCACTCATAAATTTTTGATGTATTTGTAACTTCAGAATGTATTCACTTGTATATTTCTTATTGTATTTCATTATACCCCGATGAAGATTTTTGTTCCTCCTATTGGGAGAGTCATTAATATAATAAAGTCATGCAAAGTCATTGAGGTTAACCCTCTATTGTAAGTCGAGGAAATAGTCCCCACAGTTGAGTCATATTAGGGTTATTAGACTCTCCTAGTGAGGTCATCCCTGTAGATTAATTGTCAAGTGGAAAACAAGTAAGAATGAGAATCTCTATTTGTGATACACACTCACTCAACCGTAGCACATGAGTGAGAGAGGAGGAGCTCACACAAGTGAGAGAGAGAACAACTATTGGACATCATCTCCGTATCTTTGGGTTTTAATTTTGATTTTGGTGCTCATTTTATCTTTGAGGAAGTTGCGGGGTTTTCTCCTTTATGGTTTCCCCAAGGAAAATTATTTATGTCTCTGGTCTCTTGTGATTATTGTTGTGCATGTTATTCTCTTAGAAAAGATCCTAGATCATATTGATTAAATGATAAAATTCTAACATGGTATCACAGCTAACGTGAGAAGAAGACACTGTGCAGCTATAGAAGCTAGGGCTTCTTATTTTTTGGGTCTCTCTCCATATATAATCATCAAAAGGAGGCTAGGATAACTCTCCATTGAAGGGCACATCTTTCTATAGAAGCAGAATCTGATTCCAAGCATTTTCAGTTTTTGACCTGTCACTACTGCGGTAAATTAGGGATTTTCACAAAACATGAATTTTTGAGTGTGCCCAGCATAGGATTTCTCTCCTCCTCAAAATAAAAATTTAGAGACCAAGATCGATGTTTTTGGTTGGGTAGAACTTCGAGAAAGTCAAACCCTAATTTGACCCTAGACCAGAAAATCAACACTGCAAAAGATCAACTCCAAATCCAGTTTCGACATCTCAAATTGGTAAGATCTAAATCTTTTGTATTTTCATTTGAGGTTCTCATTAAATATGTCTTATGACACCAATCTTGATGAAAATATTGAAGGAGATGAAAAATTTCCAAGCATGGAAGTATAGGATCTCACTGGTTTTTGAAGAAAATGAATTGGACACCTACATAAGTGGAGAGGTTCTAGTTCTAGAGGGAGATGAGGCTAAAGCCTTACACAAGAAGAACTTGGTCAAGGCCAAGAGGATTATTGCTAATTCTATCAAGGATCACCTTATACCACAAGTGTCTTCCCTAAAGACACCTAAAGAGATGTTTGATTCCTTAACCAAGCTATTTGAAGGAAATAATATAAATAAGAAGATGACTTTGACAAATAAGTTGAAGAATTTAAAGATCTAGAATGCAGAGACCATACAACCATACTTTACAAGGCTCTCTAAAATCAAAGGACAACTTGAAGCAGTAGAAGAAGAAGTAGAGAATGGAGAAATTGTGATGACTACCTTCAATGGTCTCCCTAGGTCATGGGACTCCTTCAATCAAGGGATTTGTGCTAGAAGAAATTTAATCACTTTCAGTAGGCTGTGCTAGGAATGCTCACAAGAAGAAGCTTGAATAGTAGCTTGAGAAGAAAATATGGGAAATGAATATCAAGCTCTCATAGCACACACCAATAAAATCAAAAGGGACTATCATCATCCCAAAGGTAAGCATTCTCACCAAAAAGATAACCATTGAATATCTAACAGAGATATATCTAAACTTAGATGCTATACATGTGATGAGAAAGGAAACTTCGCCAAAGATTGTCCTAGAAATAAATGTGGTTCTCACAAGAAGAAGGACAAAAAAATAAGATATCATGCTCAGACTGTAGAGGATGATGAACCTCCCAGAAAGAGAGTCAAAGAAGAAAGTGAAGATTCTTCAAGCGATGACGAGTATGTTTTGATTTATTCCCTCATAGGAATTGGTACACATGGAAGCAATGATTGGCTCATATATAGTGGGGCTTCCAAGCATATGACGGGATTCAAAGAATCCTTTGTGAAACTATTCGAACATGAGCCACCCCACAAAGTGAAACTTGGGGATGACTACTAGTATCCCATAAAATGTAGTGGTGAATCCTCCTATAAGCTAGACTCTGGAAAGTCTATGAAGATGAAGGATATATTTTGTGTACAAGGACTAAAGAAGAATATTCTCTCCATATCTGCATTGGATGCAAAAGGGATGAGGGTTTCATTTGTAGATGGCCAAGTCCTTATGTGGCCAAAGGGAAAGACTATAAATGATGTAGTAGTGATTGAAGCACAAGAGGGAGGATTATATAAATTAAAGGGCCAACCAGAACAAGCTTTGGTCCATGACTGAGTAGAGGCAAGTGAAATTTGGCATAGAAGGATTGCACATGTGCATTATAGGGCATTTCCACTTGCAAGCAAATCTATTGAAGGTATTTTAGAAATACAGGAAAAGCATGAAGGAATTTGCAAAGGATGTGCAAAGGGAAAGAACACAAAGAAGACATTTCCAAGTAGTGAGAGAAAGGAAAAAGTAATCTTGGAAATCATTCACTCCGATGTATGCAACCTGATGTCATCCAACTCATTAAGTGGGTATGTATATTATGTTTCTTTCATTGATGATTTTTCTAGGAGGACATGGATATATTTCTCTAAAAACAAGGATGAAGTATTCAATAAGTTCAAGGAATTCAAATCCTTGATCGAGAACCATACAGAGAAGAAAATCAAGACCTTTCGATCAAAAAATGGTGGAGAATTCACATCAGATGAATTCAAGGAATTATGCAAAGAGTCAGGGATTAAGAGGGTGTTGAACAATCCAAAAAATAATGGAGTTGCAGAAAGAAATAATAGAACAATTATGGAAGCAACAAGGGCAATGATTCATGATCAAGATCTTCCTATGCATATATGGGAAGAAGCTACTAGGACAACTGTGTATGTACAAAATTGTACTCCGCATATAGTACTTGAGAACATTACACCAGAAGAAGTCTTCTTCGAAAATAAACCAGAAGTCATTCATCTCAAAATATTTGGTTTTCCAGTGTACATACACATTCTGATATAAAAGAGGACGAAGTTAGATACTTCAGGCAAGAAGGGTATATTTGTGGGATATAGTGAAATCGTGAAGTCTTACATAATACATTTCCTAGGATTCAAGAAGATCGACATTAGTAGGGACGTGATATTTGATGAAGACTCATCTTACAACAAATCTAGAAAAAGACCTATTGCAGAACTTGAAGAAACATAAGTACCCAGGATCCAAGATACAACTATGAATGAAGCAACTCCAGAAGAAGATCAAGAAATGGAAGAAACTTAGGAACTTGTAGATCCACCCCAAGAGAAGAATCCTTACAAAAGGAAACCAACATGGGTATGAGAGGCTATCCAAGGCGCAGAGAGATATGGCACTTCAGAAGAAATGCATAGAGAAATGAAGAGAATTAGGTCCTACTCCAGTGACGTAGCCCTACTGTGTGACATCATTGATAAAGAAACTTCCAAATATGAAGAAGCGACAGAAAAGAAAGAATGGAAGGATGCTATGATCAAGGAGTACCGGTTGATTATTAAGAATGATGTATGGGATGTGGTCCCAAGACCAGAAAGGAAGTCTATTGTGACTTACAAGTGAATCTATAAGATCAATAATGCTGTAGATGGCAACATAGAGAAATATAAAGAGAGATTTGTGGCATGTAAATTATCCTAGAAGGAAGGGATAGATTATGAAGAAAAAATTTCACCTTTAGCCAGATACACTTCCATCAGATAAGTACTTGCTCTGGATGCAGTGATGAAATGGAAGATACACCGGATGGATGTCAAGAACACGTTCTTGAATGGTGTAGTGGAAGAGGAAGAGTATGTGGAGAAACCACTTGGATTTGATACACATGATCGGGAGACTCATGTGTGAAAATTGAAGAAGGACATATACGGTTTGAAACAAGAACCCAAGACTTGGTACGGAAGGATTGACAACTTCCTGACTAGCTGGAATTTACCAAGAGTAAAGAGGATTCCAACCTTTAATACAAGGTTGATGAAGGGAACCCAGTGATACTCCTACTGTATGTAGATGACCTATTTGTGACAAGTGAGGATGGGTTGATTTCTGACACAAAGAGGAATATTGTTGTTGAGTTCGAGATGAATGACTTGGGTATGATGCACTACATTCTAGGCATGGAGGTGTGGAAGAATGCAGATAGAATCTCCATTGGACAAGGGAAGTTTGCAGTGGAGATCCTGAAGAGGTTTGGGATGATGGACTGCAAGGCCATGACCACACATATGGCGTCAACCCTGAAGCTATTGAGTGATGCTTCATCAGATTCGGTTGATGCCATGATGTATTGCCAGATGATTGGGTCATTGATGTACCTAATGAATACGAGACCAGATGTGAACACTGTTGGGCTATAGGGCAGACCTGGGTTTTATACCCTTAACTTCGCACCAACAAAAGACCCACAGAGTTGGCCCTTTCGGCAACAACCTACGAACAGGTTGCAGTCTCACCCGAAACTGCTATAAGGTGCCGCAGAACCAGATTTCTGCAAGCAGAAGAGGGATATTACTGTACCTTTAGCTTTCAAACAGATTATAAATGTAAATCACAGAGCTTAACATTCACTTATTTAGCTTCGCAGTTAGATAAACAAATAGTGCCTTACGCAACCCTTTACTGGGAATTCACAATGAAGCTATTATCTAGTAGTGATCTTTACTTATCAGATATATAGATTTAATGCATAAAAGAACACAATAGAAACAACACACAGAACCACGACACCAGATATAACGTGGTTCGCCCCCAGTGTAGGGGTTACATCCACAGAACTATGTTTTATTCAACTTTCTACAAAAACCACAGTTCTGATTTGTGCACTCAGCTGCAAATCCCTTCAAGTCCTCAAAGCCGCGCACACAGCTGCAGGCCTCTGCGCACACAGCTGCAGATTTCCTTATTCACCCAAAACCCTCTGAGCACACAGCTGCAGAGGTTGTCCATGCACACAGCTGGGACTTAACCTTTTCTTACAAAATAGCCTTAGCTTTGCATCAATTCCTCTTACACAAAAATCCTAACCTTTCTTATTTACAAGAGTGCCTATTTATATAGCGCACTATTACAAAACCATGGACTAAAACCATGGGCACCCCGAACCCTAAACCCTGGATGTAAACCATGGGTTTATTACAAAATAAGGTTTTTACTCAACCCCGACACCCCTAAGACTATTTTGAGCCGTAGCTCTGCTTACAAGTTCCCAAAAACCCACGGAGTTACCCACCTTAAGGACTGTTAGGGTGCGCGCCCCAACAGGCCCCTAAGACTCACCAGTGTCCCGTCCCGAGACACTCTGTTGGTCTTCTGGTGGACGAAGTTTCTTTGCAAGGACGGTGAACTGAGTGTTGAGACTGTGCATGATGTCATCAGCTGCTTTCTCCTTTTCCACCAACTCCTGCAATACTGTGGATGATACTTCGCTGGCCTTTTCCTGTGCGAATGCATCATAGTCCTTCAGAATTTTGAACTGGATATCCACTGCATTACTTAATTCCAAAGCCTCACTGAAAAGTGGTTGTATAGAGTTTTCCAACTCTATTACTTTCACCCTGCATGACTCAATTTCCTACTAGAGTTCCTTGCTACGCTTTACTTTGAGCATTTTCTGCATAGGTGGTAGAGTCTTAATTTCCACTTTGACAGCATCCAACTCTGCCTGTCGCTGCTTGATGGTTTCTTGCAGCTGTCCTATTTCTGGATGTTCCTGCAGAGTGGTCCAGGCCTCGACACTGTCTCCGAGTAGCTTTGCTACGCTGCTCACAATATCTGATATTTTTGCTGCTGATGCCTGGATGTCTGCGCGACGCTATTCTTTGACATCAGGGGGAGTTTCCAGAGGGATGTGCAGTTGGAGCTCCGTGATTTGAGTCTCATGTGCTGCTTTGAGCATCTCAATCTCACTGCGAGACTATTGTGCGTAGTCTTTCAGCCTGACTACTCTTTGTTCTGGTTCTTCCACTAGCTATACGTCGAAGTCGGGAAGACTTCGACATGCCTCATCCAAAACTCGGACCAGGGTAATCTGCTTACGTTCTGCATCCCTCTTTCTCCGTTCCGCGGCCTCCAGCTGCACTGTGAGGCTATCATTTTGCTTCTTGGTATCTTGCAACTGTTCTTGCGAATAGCGGTCTCAGGCCTGGATTTTCTTTGCAATAGCTGACTGGCAGAGATGCAATTCCATCATGGACATCTTAGTGTAATTGATTCCTACTACCATGCTCATCTCTGCGCAGGATGCTGCATCAGGTATGATGAGGGCAGCACTTGACACTTGGCCCTTGTTTTCTTTAGCGGGCCATTGCCTTAGATCGGGCTGTGTGCTTACCGGGGCACTACTTGCTGAAGCGCCAGTCAGTGATTTCTCCGCTAAGTCCTTCAGCTCCAAAACATGCTTCGCTACACCGGTGAGGGCCTGTAGGTGCATATCTACAAATTCTGACACTACTATATTTCGATCCAAAATCCGACGGTTTTTTCCGACGGCGCGTGGATTTTTTATTTTAACAGTGCCAAAAATCAGGAAGATAATTTTTTTTTGAAATGGTGGTGATTAGCGTCGCTTAAGCGACGGCTAGGCTTGCAAGCGTCGCTTAAGTGACGGCTATCCTCCTAAGCGTCGCTTAAGCGACAGCGCTTCAATTACTCATTCATTTAATAATGTCTTATCAATCATTTAATAATTTGTCGTAATTGGT
>LPNX010328370.1:119332-135017 GCA_001517045.1 Pseudotsuga menziesii | reverse complement strand
TAAGGGTTTGGATATTGTCATGGCTGTGGAGTTGGGAATTTCTTTCTATAAGGTGGAGGAGTGGGATAACACCAATTTGTAGGACTTAATTGATTACCCCAAATATAATATATATATTTAGGGTGTTCGTAAGGCATACCTTGAGGTAATTGGCGAGGTGGTCCTTTCCTTATTTGGTTTATGAATAAAACAACTAGTTCTGTATTCTCTGTTAGCTCTGTATTCTTCGTAGTCCCTTCATATAAGGATTTTAACCTAGATCTCAGCATTGATTTGTGCCATGACTATCCTTGCAATTGCTACAGATCTACACACTGTTTAGTTGGCACTCATAGTGAGAATGTTTTTTATTTCACCTTGGACAAAAGACTACTAGAGCTTTCTCTACCTCATCTTGCTTATTTTTTATCTGGAGGGTGTCGAATTGTACTACTAATGAGGGGACCACAGCAGTTTACACTACACTTGTGGGCACTGCATTAGTTGAGGGGATCATAGCAGTTGGTGTTAATGAAGTAGGAGTAGCAAGAGGTATCGCAACTGCAGTGATTGATGGCACAACAACAGGTGTAGGAGAAGTTGTGGGAACAGATGTGGTCATGGAAGAAGAGAAAACTCCAATAGATGTAGAGATAGTTGGTGTCAAAGAATCCATAACACTAACTGGGTTTGTTGTCAAAAGAGGAATAATTGTTGTAGCAACTGTCGGTGTCCCTGTTGATGCTAAGACTATAGCAGCTACATATATGCTAGGAGAAGATAGATTTGGAGATGCTTTTGATTGAGATGATGTGACAACTACTGGAACTGGTGATGCAGTTGTGGACAATGATCCTTCAAAGTTTCCAACTGAAGCCACTACTTTCTCTGCCTCCTCTTGAGCTATCTGACAAAATCCCACAAAAGAGTTTACTGAAATAGATTGCTAAAAGTTGTTGTATCAAAAAGTCATAATCCTTCTCAAGGAATAATATGAACTAGTACAAACCTTCAATTCATCTGGAATATTCCACTTGGACTTTTTTGTGATTTTGTTGTAGCAGTACTTGTGTAAACAAAAGAAATGGGAATTTGAGATAAATTCTGCAAAGGCTTCAATTCAACCTAAACATCAAATCAACAATGGTCTAATAACATAAAAATATTTACTCACTTTCAGTCCTCTGGAGTTGTAAATTATTTTCAAACAGTGGATGCATCTGCCCTCTGTATAAAAAATGTAGGAAACAATAAAAGTATTAAAAATAAAAACGTTAGTAGATTAGAGTAATTATTAATGTGGAACAAAATCCCACCGCTTCTTGTAATAAATATATTCTAATAGATCAAAATTTGTGTTCAGAAGCAAGCCACTATAGTTGGATTTGCACCCATCCCATGCTGCATAATATCCTTTCTGACTTATCTACACAATCCACATGGTACTTGCAAGTTATTGGCATAGTTCTTTACCTTCTTCAATGTTTTGTGAAGTTGAACAGTAAAAGTGCTAGGCATAAAAAGGGCATCAAAGGACCCTTTTGTCTACATGACATTATCAACTATGCAATATATTTGACATATAAGGTACATATAAAGAGTACATATAAGGTACTCCCGTGTTGAAGAAGATATGGAAAAGTTGGCAAGGGGCCTCCTTAAACTAGGAAGAGATTTAATGGTTTTTAAAAGGGGACTCAGTGCTCACCTTTGGTCATGAAAACAACTGGAACTTTGAAAATAGCAAAGGATCTTTGGGGATATGAATAGGTATTGGGTGAAGTGGTTGAGCAACATGGGGATTAATCGGTGGAAGGAAATTTGACACTTCCAAAACCAAGACTAGTCCAAATATAGCTAGAAGCAAAGTGTTAACTAGAGTGAAGAGACAACCTTTTAAATACTTTTCAAACCTTTCCCAGAGAAAAAAAGACCAATTAGACTATTTGGCCATCAGTCGGAATTGAAGGATTAAATCTAGATTTATGGTACAACTTCTTCAGTATACAGGTCAGAAGAATCATTTCAAAATATTCTCTCTAAACCTTCTATTGAAACCAAACTTAATAGAAGGTGGAATCTCAAAGAATAAGAATAAATGCAAATGGATCAAAATGGTGAAATCTAGTTGGAATGTGAATATTTCCTTTGAACAAAAGTTACGTATATTGTTCATCCTGTAGATGGCACTCTTTATTAAAGGACAACTTCATATGAAAGGCTTCGCAGAGGGGGATCACAGTTAGTATGGGAAACCAAAGGATGTTGTACATGTTTACTGGAGGTGCCCATTTTCTAAGGAGGTTTGGAACCTGATTCAAGGCCTTTTTGCAAATGCATTCACTTCTTAACTATACTAGTGGGCTATTCTTCCTGGGTTCATTAGTATCAGGATTTTGAAAATAATAATAATATCTATTTCGTAAGAGTCCAATTTATATGCAAATAAGTAGGTTAAATTTTTTGACAACCTTATATAATTTAATCCAAAACTACCAACTATACCATGGACCCATTCTAGGTTCTTATTTTCCCTTCACATTAAAATTTATGACGATAAATCAGAAAACAATGAAATACACAGAGACCTACTGCCTTAATTGAGATATGATGTCGAACATTTATTTCAGGTTCTTGAGTAGAGGGACCATATAATACATTTTCAAGAATCTTTTGTATTATTATATTGATTCGCAAAGTGTACTTTCATGATTAGAGAATAAGCAATATATGGAGTGCTTCAAGTATCAAGACTATTTGTAGCATCCAATAAAAGGTTGCAAATCTTAAGGTATCCATTGCATTGGAGTAATCACCCATATTTAATGTCCTTTATCACCATCTAATCTATTATATGCAGAAAGCAATGGGTTAGAAAGGATTACAAACAAGACAATATGCAATATTAATCATATGTTCTTCCTGTCCAATATTTGCAATTTCTCTTGAATTTTACGCAAAAAATATAACAAAATACTATTCTTACTTATAATGCGGTAGTCTAGCCTATGTGTTTTAAATGGACACAGTTAACATCGATGATCTTTTCTTTTGTTCGCTTCTTGTACCTAAAATACGACTTTCATCATTTGTACATCAGACAAACAGAACAATGTATTGCTATTTTAATTTTTAAATATTAGGTAGGTGTACTCTTCCAAAAAAGAATATATGACAGTAACTGTCATACCCTTGTCTATAGCAGCACAATAACCATCACATAATGTGTCAGCTGCTTTAGGATGACCATTTTCACCAAGAATAATATCATAATTATCCCACAGTTTAGGCACTAGGGGATGCAACTTACTGGTTTCCATTATTGTACAAGAATAGTGCCTTTTGTTTTGTATGGGTTGTTAATGGCTAAACACCCACTAAGAAATGAGTTGAATGAAAAGAATCCAAAAATTCCAAACAGAATCCCTTTATAGACATCAATATCTACATGAAGGATTCCAAAGTCTAAGGTCACATATCCCATGTCCAGTTATGGTTATTGGAAACTAATGTAAGTTCTTGTGCAACTTTCTAGCCTTGAAAGTATTTAAAAATACAGATACTAAAATGGTTCCAACTGTGATGGGATTGTCCAAACTGCAATCTTGTTTATCATTTCATAAACATAATTATATGAATTGTCTTCAATTCCTAATTTGAGTTTGCTCCATGTCCACTGTCCAAACCAAATCTATCCCTATTTGAACAATCTTCCCCCTCCATCTTTCCCACATACATTTTACTGAGACAAATTATACAAGCAATCTCCAACCAAATTTACCTTCCCTTTTGTGAATTTTTGTCTGGCTTGGTTTATGCCTTTAAGGTTATTTCATAAGCAATCTTGTAGTGAGACAAAAGATCCCTGTCCAAACATCCTTTGTACATACCCTACAAACCAAATTCAGGGTCAGATCGTGATAAAATATTCACAAGTGTCTGGTGCAGACCTCCCAAGACATGGTTGAGAACATGAGTGCCTTACATCCACATGGTCAGCTCTTACATCCCTGCATAAGATTTTCAATCTTAAATCATCTTTAATTTGGCTCGGATAAGAGTTGGAATTTTCTACTTAGCACATTGTCTTTTTGGTGTTTTTTTTTAATAGATCCATACACTCATTTTATGTGGTGGTACATTTTCTATAGTAGTCAAGTTTTAGGACATCCACCTCTAAACCCAATTCTATCCCTTACTTGCATACCAAAGATTCTATTTTCCCTTTCGATTTGCTCAATCAAGAATGGAACCCAACCCGAGACCTTAAATGATCAAAATCAATTTCATACTGGTAGCGAAGGGCACTGGTTTGGTTGAAAAATATCTTACCGTGTAGGTTGTCTGTGTGTTGAAGTTCTACTAACTCTAACATCTATTGGGTCTTCATTTTTTTCTCATTCAAGGACAAACTAATCCTTCAACTACTGTGAGAAGTCTGGTTCCATTGGCAAGTATTTGGGAAAGTTGGACTGGGGTCACCTTCCTTTGTTATTCTATATCTATTCTCAGTGGAACCAGGAAACCTCAAGAGAGGGCACCCAACCTGCCATGACAATTTAGGGTAGATTCCTAAGGTTCCACCAGTTTGGAAATCATCAATCCTTGTGGATATATAAATCACCATATTATGTGATAACGAGTCCAATAAATAGAAAAATAAAGGCCATAGTTTCTTGCGATATATCACTTGATGAAGCAAAAGTAATCTAAAAAATATGCCAACTAAATCTGGCATAACAGGTCCGGTATTAAAAGATAGATGACATGATTTATTCACCAACAAGTTATGATCCTTGTGAAACAAAGAAAATCTTTAAGAGTTAGATAAGGAAACAGGTCGGGTTTTAGAACCATTTCTATCCTTACCAAGATGTCTAAAGATTGAGTATTAAGAATATCCTTGTAGGCTTGCACATTTTACAATGACACTTGCAAGAAGTTTAGCAGCCAACTACATTCTTCTTTCTGCAACCTGCTTCTCTAGTCTCACCATTTACAACCACCAATGTCTTCTGCAACATCATATTTTTATCCTATTTCAGCTTCAATGCTTGCATCCTAAAGTTCTTCCAACAAAATCAAGTTCTTGCTAGTGTTTTTTTATTTTATTTTGTGGACATTCATAAGCTCTATGACCTTTAACATTCCAATTTAGCAAAACATATAACTTTGAGAAATTGTTGACTCTCTTCCACATCCAATCTCTCAACATCTTCTTCTCTCATCTTTCTAGTCTCCCTATAGTATTCAATAGGAGCAAATGTAGGTGTATTTTAAGTTCATCTGATTATACATCTATTAGGAGTTTCTTCTCTATAGCCTCCAATGATAGAGAGATTGCATGAAATTTGAAGGGAGGTTGATCACCCCCTAGGAAAGCCTTCCCATTTGATAGTGGTTGGTGTTTCTTTTGGGTTCTCCACATATTTTTCACATACCTGCACTATTTATTTGATTATTTTCCCTGTTCCATGCTCTGAGGCTGTAGACTTTAGGTCTTTTACATCATAGGCTAGTTTCGTTTATATCATGTTTTCCTAGGAAAAACCTTAGTCCTCCCACTGTGTATATCACACTAGTGTACCTAGAAGTTCCATTGACCTATTTATGGTTGTTTTTTGGACATTCATAAAATTATCTTATCTTTTCTTATCTCTAGATTTGACCTACAGGTGGAAACCCCTCTTAGTTGATGCTCTGCCTCTATTTCTATTGTTACTTCTCTTCTACCTTCAATACATACTGTAGTTGTTCATCAACTGAATACAAATTCCCCATGGCCAAATCATCTTATATATGAAAAGGAAATCCATTAAGTAATTTGGATGCTAATTTTCCATCATATTCCTGCATATTTGTTTAAATATGCAACTTCAAAAAATGCTCAATATACTCATGTATAGATAAATCATTTTTTTCTGAAATTCTGAAACTGCCTAAATTATGTCTGATAATAATTTGTAGGTTAAAAATTTGCTTGCAAATTCTTTAATGTCTTTTACCAAACTTTGATTTTTCTCTTACATTGGCTTTCTCGATTTCTCTGCAACTGATTCTACCATGAAGCTACATGGTATTGTGTATTATCCCAACCCCGTGTGCACAATATATATATATATAGATAGATAGATAGATAGATAGATAGATAGATATTCTTTTAAACTGCTTGTAGATGACTAATATCCATTCTCATTCTATTTTCCAATGACTGTTGTAGCATGGGATTGACAAGAAATAAATTGGAGGACTAGGAGATAAGTTTGGATATGTGCTTGATGTATTCTTAGACTTGGTACTTTATTGCTACACCTTATGGATTGATTTTGGAGTTTTGTCAAACACTTAGTGTGCACCTCCCTATAGGTTTCTATCTACCCTTGGTTTGTGGTTTATGAGATTCGAAGTTTAAAAGAACTGACTAATTGAATCCTTATGCATATATGACCTTTCATGCCATGTAATATCTCAGCAAACACAAAAAAATTGCAATTTAAATTGATATTAATATTTCAGACTATAAATGTAAATCAAATGTAACCGTAATACCTCCACTCATATGAATAATAGCAACAATACAAGGAGAAATTAGATATGGAATATATGGTCTTTTTGTGAAGTATTGGCAGCCTTATAAGAACCAAATCTTAAGAGAGAAATCGCTACAACCAGCATACAATATATTACACCCATTGATAATCTTAGACACTTCCAATAAGAGAACCTTCCTGTACCTTCCAATGATGTAATAAATAAGAGAAATGTGCCCAATTTACAAAACTAAGCACCCAGCTATGATATAATCACTGCTTCCCTTCAAAATGAACCCAAACTAAGCGTCATGACCCCTTCTCTTTAGAATATATGGAAATTCTGGAAACAATGGGTAAGTTTCTTCCTTAACGCTAAATCCTTCTTCAAATGGCCAAAGACTGATAAATATATATTTGTACCGCGTATACTAGCCACTTCTTGACAAGAAATTCAACCCCATCTCCAGCATATGCAGAACCCTTTTCAGACTGTGACTTTACATAGAGAACTTTGCACTTTCAGTCAATGAGTATTTAGTAGCACCATTTAATGGTCCAAGGGTGGATTCCTTCTTAGAATATGGCTTCATTCACACTGTTGTCCCATCTCTTCAATTTCCCTTCACATGCCATGGAAATAAATGTTATTTATTAGACCAATCTCCAACTATGCCTACGAACCCATCTCATACTGACGGAATCTTAGAAACCTATGTTACCGGAATGGGGATGAATTGGTAAATGGTCCTAGAGGGTTTGGGGAGACAAAAAATGTGAACCCACTCACTTCCCAGCATATATTATGCATATAAACCTGAGTAGCAATGTAATCGGACCCAGTCTCAAAATAGGAATGAGAACATAATGTTATAGTCTAACATCTAGCAGATGTTAATTAGGTGGTCATCGTATCGATTCCCATAAAGCCATCGGGGCCATGCAATAAAAGATCATTCAACACTTTATTTAGCCAGCAATGCACATTTTCAAAGTTTTTTTCCCATTAATCAATCTATGATAACATATTCTTTCAGTATTTTCCACTGACAAATTTAAAATAAAAAGGTATTCAATCATGCCCAGTATGCCCAGTAGAAGAAAAACTAAGTATTAAGATACCTTGGCAACAAAGTCCTTTTCTACAAATTTGAAGGCGATCCCCAGGTAACCAAAGAGCATTGAAACCCAGGAACAAGCATGACAGAAAGGGACTAGTTGAGTATCAACATTTCTCGAGTTGAGAAACAAGGCCAATTCCTGAAACTCTTCTCCAGTCTATCTCATGGTCTCTTCATCTTGGTGTTTGCCGCCATTATGTTCTATTTATCCTTCCAAAATATAAATTCTTTAGTTTTGCAATTTTATATCTATCAGAACGATGCAGCAGGATTGAGATCC
Source organism: Pseudotsuga menziesii (assembly GCA_001517045.1). Lineage (NCBI taxonomy): Eukaryota > Viridiplantae > Streptophyta > Pinopsida > Pinales > Pinaceae > Pseudotsuga > Pseudotsuga menziesii. Next base: position 127,107 of record LPNX010328370.1, on the reverse strand, counting down.
AAGACGGAAGGAACGCATCTGCAATTGATATAGTTAAGAACTCCATATGACATATCCTTTAAAGATGAGCTAATATCACAAGTTCCAGGGATCAATATTGAAGGGCTGGTCTTAATTTCATATAGAAGGTTATATATTCATGCAGCCCTTCATTGATGAAGGGCTTTCAAAAAGCTTACATTTCAAATGACAGTAATAAATTAATTGTGCATTTCATCTACTTGATGACAAAAATTAAAAACAAAAAATTAAATTACAAAATGGGATTTGTCATTTTAATGGGATTTGTAAAATTGCAAAAGTGAATGTATATCCCTACCTACATTGTGTTCAATCTATTTGATTGGGGAATAAGTCTACAATTTATTAGGCGCTTTAAGGTTTATAATAGAAAAGGAAATCAGACAGATGGTCAAGCCAGATAGTACAATATATGGCTATAAATTTGGAAGCATGGATTGAGGATGAAAAAATGTGATCACTTAAGAGACCATTCTCGATGGCGTTGAAGGAATTCAAAACAAGGGCAGCCTATGCTAGAACTCTGAAGCTTCAATCATAAAATAAAATCTGTAGGGGAAGCAAAAGCAACCAAAGCTGAATGTTTTGAGATTACTGAGAAATTCATAAAGTATCGAAAAGATGCAGACCTGAAGAATAAACAATGGAGGTTTTTTCATAGTCATCATATTAAAGTTTCACAGGGCCAATTCAGAGAATTATCCTCTGACAAATATAAAACTAAAGTCTTCAAAAAGTAATAGGTTGTCAACTAATGAACTTGTGCTTGAATGCATGCACATCTCTGCCTTACAGTAATAGGAAAGGAAAATTTATATAAAATTACCTTGGCTGCTAGAGTTAGCCAATGAATCTAACAAGTTCTTCCTCCATCGTTCATTGTGTCCCGCCAACCTTCTCCTGCAACTTCTCTCTACGTCGTGAAATTCTACTATGCCATGGAATCTAGATAGGCACCACAACACCCAATTATTCATGTGTATTATCACATTATATAATTAGTATGTATGGATCCATGTTGACCTACTCAGAAAAAAAAAATAGTGAGGTGCAACCATCTCCTGGTTAGTTACCTACTACACTGCTGATAGAAGCATTGTTCAGTACCAAGAACAATGACTTTGGGGGCTTTGGAATGCATTTCATACACTTTATGTCTCTTGTGATATTATTTTGCATTTGCCAACACTACGTTGCATCCTTCCACTTGAAAACTGGGAGGTTGCGCGGTCGAAGCCGGCAAAGCCCTCAGCTTCTTATAAAAGCAATCACCAGTGCTATTACCAGTGACTGGATTAATTACCTTAGCCATATTCACAGAGTCTCCAAAATGTTGTCACTTTAAGGCACGTTAAGGAATCCCTTTGAACATCCTTTATGACATTAATGTTATCTCTCATGGGACCCTCGTTAGCACTCTGATAATTGTCATTCGTCCTGAGTCCCACCCAATCCAACTACCACCATATTTCTCTGACCAGAATGGCTATACTTGGAACCCCCAAGAAAATTACCACCATTTGCAACCCCTTATACCAGCCAACCCTTCAATAATACATTTCCTTCACTTTTCATAGAACCCTCAGCCAAAGGATTCTAATGAATCTTGACATCCATAGGAGACTATGCCTTACGGTTGCCTGAAAAACTCCCATCATTGATGACTTCAGTAAAATTACCAGCAGCCATGAGAGGCTCAGACAGGGGCGAGGACTCATGAACCATGTTCGTCCCATGGAATAACTCCTTCCCAATATTATAACCCTCTTCTGAAAAAACCCATTCAGCCATGGGTAATCTCTCATACCTATCCCGAGCTGTACCGTAAAGCCCTGTGCAACCTTCCTAGTCCCAAGGACTCTTTAAATGCCAATTTGGCATCTTAGAGCGCCATCAATGATCATGGTTACTGCTGCTATTGTTACCACCATGATTTTCCATGGAATTTGAGTCCATATTCTTAAAAATGACTTCTTCTTCACAAGATCAAAACTAATCCAAGGAAAAATACAGATACACTTTCAGGGTCTTTTCACATGATGAATATTACCAAATCCAGCGATCCCATATTTGCTTCAATTTCCAAATCCAGGATGATTAAAATACTAACCTTGTTGTTTGAGCAAAACTTCCATAAGAGCAATACTCCCCAGAGCCTCGTCCAACAGACCTGCATCAGAGAGCCCCTGAATCAAACTGATGTAGGTAAAAACATCTGAGGCCATCCCCTTCTCAACCATGAGAATTTGTATTTCTATGGAAAAATCGAGCTCGCCCATTTTACAGAGCCCATCAATCAAAGAAATGTAGATGACAACATTGAGCTCGCAAACTATGGCCACCATCTCATTCTTGTTCACAAGAACAACAACTTCAGTAAATCTACCTTGATGACAGAGCCCGTGTTAGTGGTGTTATTGGGAAGGAAGCCACTGAAAATCATCTCGTCCAGGAATTCAATTGACAATGCCCCACCTGATCACATTGGATCTTCTCATTTAATATGATATGAAATATCTTGGAGGCTGGTACAGGTTGAAATCACAAAAATTGTTGATGGGCAATTTTTATCTTAGCCCTTCTAGTGTAATTTTAATTTAAAAGCTCCATTTTTTGTTAAAATGACAAAAATTAAAAACCCCATTTTAAATGACATGCAAATTTTAAATTCCCCTTCACTGATGGCCTAGGAGCCCTTTGACGGGCACTGATGGCTTGAATTTTGATCCCTGATCACAACCACATTATTTAGCAGTAGCTTAAAATATTGTTTAGATTCTATAGGGAGAATCAGTAACATATTTATTTATATGGCATGAATCAAGGCAGACAATAAGCATTAAGTGGACAACATTTATGACCTTTAAATTCTCTCAATCCTATTGCTTACATTTCAACAACATTGTTATGAATCGATGGGATGCATTTGAAGCATATCTCAAAGCCATGATAACGAGTTAAGGTTATGAAGGTTGAAGATAGATATTATTAGCAATGGTTAGTTAGGTTGTACACATGAAGAGAAGAAGAATAATGGTGTTTTTAACATTTAGATGGGATAACTTAAGAAATGTAAGTGGAGATTTATTTTGGTGTACATGAAGTTTAAATTGAAGTTTGATAGTGATGATGGATAAGATTGTTGTATTTTTCATTTTCTTTTCATTTATATAGGAGGTTTTACTATTTATGCATATTGGTCTTTATAGGGAAGTGGAAATAGGTTAAGGTCACTATATTCACCAATCTCACAACAAGTATTTCCAATTACCATAAAACAACTAGGAGAATGTGAGCTAGACTTGAACTATATCATGTCACTCTAGGTTTGAACGATAAACAATGAGCATTATAATATCTTCAACCTTCTTAGGCCTATGTCCAATATCTATATCCACCTCTCCCTATGCTAGTACTGACCTTTGGGGACACTTACGGATAAATCGAGGTCTCATTAGTTAATGTCATTAATATTAAGTTTCACCAACTGTATATGAACCCTCCCATATTCTCCCCCATGCAGCTCTTCATCATGTCGGGGATTGGTAATGCACAATGTCAATACATTATGGCTCTCATTCTATGCATAGTACATCTCCCTAACATGTGTTAATTATAACTTGCTGATTACGACACTCTTTATATCACCCATATGTTTTATTTCTTTGGTTTTTTCCACGTCTAGCGGTCTTGTCAAGCCTTATAAAAACTTATATAATTATATGCCAAGGTCATGTGAAAATCCTATAAAAACTATAATTGTATGCCAATGTGCCAAGGTCGTGTCCAAATTATCCTATAAAAACTATAATTATATGCCAAGGTTCCAACTTCGTGTCCAAATTAGACTATAAAAACTATAATTATATGCCAAGGTCATGAAAATTAGCCTGATAATTAACATTATATGCCAATGTTTAGTGGGTTTTTTTATATGCCAAGGTCATGTCCAAATTAGCATATAGGTGGGTTGCATTAATTCTATTTGGTTAATATAGGGACGTGTAAATATATATTATGTATATGTTATAATTTAGTAAAATGTACAAATTCATTGTCAAATTTGTAATTTTTTTCATTTCCAGATTGACAGCTAAAAATGACCAAATAAATGACCAATTGATATGTGGTCATTTTTAGTCTAGATATCCGTGACCAAATTTGGTCATTTATCTTGGTCGTTTTTAGTTGGTTTTTATCCCGTGACCAAAAGTGGTCATTTATCTTGGTATTTTTTAGTTGGCTCACTTAAATTTATCAATTTTGGTCATTTATCCCTTGAAAAGAACTACGGTGACCAAAATTTTTGGTCTCCTGGTCACTAGTCTCCCATTTTCCACTAGTGGATGGCCAATAGGAAGATCATAAAACTACAATGGTTGAGAAAGAAGGTAAGATCTTGTTTCAATACTTATTGATCTCGGTGCTTTCTGGAGCTATGTTTCGCCTAAAATTTTCGATGAATGCAAACTAGGAAAAGCTGAGCATGATAAACCTTGGATGGTACGGTAGCCACAAGTACGAAACAAAAAATTTCAAAAATAGTTAAAGAATGTGAGGTAAACCCGAATGGTTTTCCAATGAAATTAAACCTGAACATCCTGCCTTTAGGATCGTACGATATACTTATCGACATGGACTAGTTGGAATAACACCATGGCATGCTCGATTTCTTACACAAGCCAATCTTGTGTACTGATAGCCAAGAGAACCAAGAAAAATTTCAAGGAATTCCAAAGAAAGTTTCCATAAGGCAAATATCTTCCTTACAAGCGAAGAAATGCATCAGGAAATGTTGCAAGATGTTTGCAGTAAACATCTGAGACATAGAGTCTGAAAGAGAACAACGCATAGAAGACTTCCCTATTATTGAATAATTCAAGGATTTGTTTCCCAAGGAAATCCCAGGATTACCTCCAAAATGAGACCTAGAATTTTCCATCAAATTGACCCAAGGATCAGTTCCGGCTTCAAAGTCCCCTTACTGCATGAGTGCACCTGATTTGGTGGAACTCAAACTGTCGTTGCATGAGTTGATAGAGAAAGGGTATATCCGACCTAGTGTGTCTTATAAGGGAGCATCGATACTATTCCTAAAGAATAAATATGGTACAATGGGTATGTGCATCGATTACCGCCAGTTGAACAAAATGTCTATCAAGAACCGTTACCCACTCCCTAGGATCGATGACTTTTTTGATTAGGTGGGAAGAGCCAAAATATTTTCAAATATTGACCTGTGATCTGGGTACCATTAGGTACAGATTCACGATGAGGATATTCACATTACCTCCTTTTGTATGAGGTACGAGCACTATGATTTTGTAGTGATGCCGTTCGGGTTGACCTATGCACCCATGAACTTTATGTGTATGATGAGCAACATATTCAGTAGGTACCTGGATAATTTTTTCTTGGTCTTTATAGATGACATACTGGTTTATTCCAACAATAAATAAGAACACCTTCACATACTACTACAAGTGTTGAGAGAACACCAACTTTACACTAAGTTTAGTAAATGTGATTTTTACAAACCACAAATATAGTACTTAGGTCACATTATCTCCGAGATAGGGATAGATGTGGAACCAAAAAAGATTAAAGCAATAAAGGATTGGCCTACCCCTACTAGTGTCATTGACATTACGTCCTTTTTGGGATTAGACAGATATTATAGAAATTTCATTGAGAACTTCTCGAGAATCGCTTTCCCCATGACTGCTTTGTAGAAGAAAGAAAGTAAGTTCTTATGGACTGATAAGTGCGAAGAAAGTTTTCAAAATATTAAGCATCTTTTGATGACTGAACCAGTGTTATGAATTATGCATCCCGATGGGGATTTAGTTGTTTGCACAGATGCAAGCAAGGAAGGACTTGGAGGAGTCCTCCTGCAGAATGATCACTCGATATGTTAAGATTTTCGGAAGTTAAAAGAGCATGAGCAAAACTACCCTACACATTATCTTGAGTTAGCGGTCGTCATCCACGCTTTGAGGATGTGGAGGCACTACCTCAACGGGAGGAAGTTCCTTCTGAAGATAGACAATATGAGTCTCAAATATTTATTTGATCAACCAGATCTGAATGCAAAGCGATCTTGGTGGTTGGCTTCCCTTAGTGAGTACAATTTTGAGCTAAATCACATTAAGGGAAAAGAGAATAAGGTTGTCGATGCTTTGAGATGACGAACTCATATGATAAATGAGGTGACTTTGTGTCAAAATAATGCAGATTTGCATAAGAGGATTAGAGTAGCCAACATAGTTGACCCCTTCTATGTGGAAATTCTCAAGAAAGTCCAAGAGAATAGGTTTTTGAACAACAAAAAGAATAGAAGGTAGATGAATCCGGATTGCTATGGTCCAAGGATCGATTGTACATTATAGAAGGAGGGGACATTCAATCCAGCATCCTCATGGAATTTCATTGGGCACTCGAGATATCAAAAGATGATATCCACCGTCAAGAGACACTTTTTCTGGCCTAAGTTAAAGGCCAACATTACGATGTTTATCGTGAAATGTCAGGAATGATATCTAGTCAAAGCTGAGCATTAGCATCCTTTGGGAATGTTGCAACCGTTAGCCTTCCAGAATGGAAGTGGGAGGTCATTAGTATGGATTTCATCACCGGTTTACCGAAAAGTAAAAAGAAAAATTATTTTATTTTTGTAGTCATCTTCAAGTTGTTGAAAGCAACACACTTCATTCCTGTAAAGTCGACCTACAAGGTAGTGAAGATTGTTGATATCTTCTTGAAGGAGATATTTATATTGCACGGGATACCCAAGGAAATCATCGTGGATCGAGATGTTAGGTTTATAGGAAACTTTTGGAGATATTTATTCTCCAGATTAGAGATACAGTTGAACTTTAGCACTTCATATCACCCGCATACATAAAGAGTAAACCATATTGTTGAGGACATGCTTAGGATGTATGTCATGAACAACCCCACGAAGTGGGAGGATTACCTGCATATCGCAGAGTTTGTATATAACAATGGTTATCATACTTTCTCCAAGATGAGTCCCTTTGAGGTACTCTATGGATGAAAGTGTAGAACATCGGTTACTTGGGATAGCCTCGTGGATCGGCTCATGTTAGGGCTTGACTTATTGATGGACTTGGAACAATTGGTTAACAAGGTCCAACTGAACCTTAAAGAAGCACAAGACCTCCATAAAAGTTACGCGGATCGAAAAAGAAAAGATAAATCCTTTCAAATAGGAGATCATGTTTACTTAATAGTAAAATCCAAATGAATCTCATTGAGGTTGGGCAGGTGTGGTAAGTTAGCACCTAGATTTTGTGGACCTTTTGAAATATTGGCCAATAAAGGGATAGTGGCATGTGAGCTCGCATTACCTGCGCATGTAAGAGTCCATAATGTTTTCCATGCATATTTGTTAAAGAAATATGTTTACGATACTAAACATGTAGTTGATTGGTCCTTATTATAGGTGGAACCAGAAGGGGAGTTTTCCCCTGAGCCTATTCATACATTGGACAAGAGAGAGGTACATCTTTGGAAGTGCACCATAGTCCAGTTGAAAGTGCAATGGAAGCACTTTGAGGCTAATGAGGCTACTTGGGAAAATGAAGCCACCATGAGAAAGGCTTACCCTGCCTTGTTTCATGATGTCATTCTGAGTCTCTATAACACCAGGGACGGTGTTGTTCTAAGTGGGGAGGGATGTAATATGCCGAATTTTGGACCTAACATTTATAGGAATGAGCCTTTTAATTATG
>LPNX010328370.1:82333-112535 GCA_001517045.1 Pseudotsuga menziesii | reverse complement strand
TAATTAATATTATTTTATTATTTTAACCATTATTTTATTATTTTAACTATTATTTTATTATTTTCCTTAGGAGGCCCATTTTAGACACCAAAATTCCTCTAATGGCCATTCTTGAGGAGAATGGAGGCACTTGGTCAGTTACCAGGTAGCTCAGTCGAGGACTGGGGGCCATTCTGATTTGACTGTAGGATTGGTTCCTACAAGATCAGATATGAGTGCAAGCCCTTCCATCATTGTGAGCAGGATGTGTTCCCCCCTCGATGGATGTAAGTGCAAAGCCTTTTCATCATTGTGAGAAAAATGTGTTCCCTCCTGGATGAATGTAAGTGCATAAATGTTTCATCATTATGAGCGGGATGAGTTCCTGCCTGGATGAGATTCTTTCATCATTGTGAGCAGGATGTGGTTTCGGCCTGGGTGGAAGAACATATATCTTTCATCATTGTGAGTAGGATGTGGTTTCGGCTTGGATGAAAGTATGAAAATCTTCCATCATTGTGAGCAGGACATGATTCCGGCCTGGATGGAAGTGCATAACTCTTCCATCATTATGAGTAGGATGTGGTTTCAGCCTGGGTGGAAGAACATAGATCTTCCATTATTGTGGTAGGATGTGGTTCTAGCCTGGATGGATGTGAGTACTGTTCCTTTCTTACGAGTAGGTCAGATATAAGTGTTGAAGAAGACCTACATGGAGGCTAGGCCTACAACCAACATGAAAAAGGGCTGGCTCTGGATAACTTCCTGTGACGTGGAGAATTATGAGATAGCACCTGTGATGATCCATATTGAGTGATGATCTAGATCCAGTGATGATGATCTAGTAGTGATGATCCAGATCCAGTGATGATGTCTAGTGATGATCTAGATCGAGTGATGATCTAGATCCAGTGATGATTTTCCATGATGATCCAGATCGAGTTATGATCTAGATCCAATGATTAATATGAATTCAAGACTAATAATACTTGAAGATGTAGATAACGAGATGATCCAGTTGATACAGAGAAGAAGACCAGTGTTGAAAATTGTGTCGAAATAATATTTTCCTAGTTAAGAGGGAGTGTTGATGTATTTGTAACTTCAGAATGTATTCATCTATGTATCTTATGTATTGTAACCCGATGTTTATTCCGGGATGTATCTATAATTTAATTGAGTCATGTTGTCATGCCCCGATGTTCCAATCGGGAGGATTAATAATGTAAAAAAGTCATGTCAATTCATTATGGGTAACCCTCCGTTTGTCTAAGGGTTAAAGCCCCTATAGTTCCGGGGCACTAGGGTTATCAGACTCTCCTAGTAGAGGTCAGCCCTAGTAGGGTTTTAGTCATGTCGAGATTAGTAGAAATAGAGAGCTAGACTCACTATTTAGAACACAACTCATACACACAAGTGTAGTGCATAGTTGAGGATGAAGAAGACACTAGGGCTAGATAAGAAGAAGATTACTGCTGTCGGGAGATCACTTACTATTTTGGGCTTTTACTATTTTGGTGCTGATTCTATCTTTGAGGAATTTGTGGGGTTTTCTCCATTCATGGTTTCCCCAAGGAAAAACATTGTGTTCATTGTCTCTTGTGTTTGATTGATGTACTTGTTATTCTCTCAGTTAAAGATCCTAATAATGCTAGCTTAATGTTGAAAAACTAACAGTTAGAGATTAGGTCGGCCACCTAAGGTTGTGTCGGTTGAGTGAACCAATAGGTAGTTATTTGTAACTATTTGTAATTCATATATATTAGGCTGTTGAGTCAAATGAGAATTCGGTTCAGTTTTCTGTATTGTAAGGACCCTCTCATGTTAATATAATCTGTTATTCTATCTACTTGTTCTTATCTATTGTCTCTATTACGTATGTATGTTTTAGTATGTATTATTGGTAACCTTATGTGATCTGTGTGATTACAGCATTGGTTCCATTACCGGTAATACATGCCTGATATATATGCAAGTAGATGATATCGGAATAGGAGATTAAGGACTGGTGGGAGTGTAAAGTAGCAAACTATTTGCAGAATTACGCACAGAGGAACAAATTGATGACTGCTCAAGCAAAGGAAAGATTATTTACAGAGACACATGATAAGTTTGTAGAATCAGTGCCCCAGCTGTTGAAAAAACTCTTGGATGAAAAAGCTGGAAGAAACTAAAGATCAACAGTTACTAGAAAAAATATTTCGAGGGGGAAGAACAAACTTGTTGGAGTATTTCAAAAATATCGTTGACGAATTCTGCGAGGAGCAAGTAGTATAAGAAAGAACTTCGGTGGAAACCATCAAAAAGAAATTCTACACATACCTCACCGAGCAATTTTTGTGTTCCTTACCAACCTTGCTGTTTAAGTTCCTGATCGAGAAAGGAGTGGGTAATATTGTCGAACCTCGTTCATCACTTCGTGGACCGCCATTAAACCCTAATTGGGTAGAAAAACAAAAGAGGTGGGAAAAATTCATTGCTGAAAGGGAGTGTGAATACTTCCTAAGCAAGTAGATAGAACAATCTAGGACTTCTAAAGCGTCGAGTAGGCTATGGTGGGGTAGTTGGTCATATGTCAAGATAAAGTGGAGTGGATTCTAGTCGACTAAGGAAGATACCAATCACTAGTAATGAGAAGTCAACCTAAAAAGGAAATCGAGAGGACAGTGTCACACAAAGGTATGGCAGACTTCTAGAAAGTAGAGAAGGAGAAGAGGCTACAAAGAAGGGAAGAAAGAAGAGAAAAGGCCTTAGTGCTGCAGAGAAGAATGAGTAGTAGGGTGATCGACGAGGAAAGAGATCCACCGGAGTCGAGTCATGACCGATAAGAAGAAGGCATGGAAGAAGAGGTTCCCCCTATGGAATAATAATTGTGGATAAAGTAGCGAGAATCTCTCCAATTAGAAGTTCCCCAAGAAGAAAAATATCTATCTCCGACGAATTAAAGTACCCAGATACAAGCCATTGTCGAAGAAGACCTCAGATTAGGAGCTGGTGACTTTGGTATATGGAGCCGACTAGATGACGAGACATACACTGGTAGACATCTAATTATCCATTGACCATAAGAAGGAAATTGGGTTACGCTTCAAGTGATACCATCCAACCGAGGTATCCACTTACTTTTACCGACACATGAAGGAGCACCCTTCCTGGAAAATACAACTTTGGAGGACACAGAACATTCAGAATTGCAGACAAATAATTGCAAATGGATATCGACAGAAGAAGTCGACACTAACCAACTGCTGGTTGAAGAGGAAATGACAAAAATAACCGACGGGAATGAGAGTTCCGTCGATGATAGTTCCGTAGAGAGGAATAAGCAAATAACCCCACTAGCCCCACCACCGCCACCTCATTAAGAATACATTGACAGTGACTCCGACATAGGTCATGGGTCAGCACACATCCCTCTATGAAAGGTGATGAGGACCCTAGATGACACTGGTTCATTTGCAAGTCGACTTGGGAGGCTAACCAAGTTACGGATGAAGACAGGAAAATGGCGCGGTTCACTGGTGCCTTGAGGAAAAGGGCATTAACTTGGTACATGACCTTTTATAAAAGAACCCCCCGAGCAACCAAATCTGAAGTCAAAGTGCAATTCCTATCATTTTTTAAGACTCCATATGCAAAATATCTAGCAGCAAAGAAGTTAAAGACAACATCGCAGAAGCCAAGAGAAACTGTCTATGATTACGATAAACAATGCAAATACATTCTTGGCTGATTGGACTATGTTATTGATGAAAAATTATTAATCCAATGGTTTCTTGTAGGTTTTTCACAGAAAATTGATTGACACATAAGTTTGGAGACATTCAAGACTTACAACGATGTGCTTACAAAATATCTCCAAGTATAAATGGATGAGGACATATTAGCATACTCCACCGATCACAGACTATAAGAACAGCTTGAGATCATACAGAAGTCATTAAAAGAATTAAACCTCAAAAGTCAGGATATCTAGTGCACGAAGTGCTCGACGGTCGGACATTCAAAAGACAACTGTCGACAAGACTTCAGCTGACATGACATTCGATTTGTGCAGACAAAATGTTTTTGCGACATTTGCTAAGAGAATGGAGACCACTCGACAAAATATTTCCCATTCAATATGAAGAATGACAAAGCATCATGGTGTGCAATCTATGAAACTAAAAATCATAACACTACCGACTGCCATCTGAATCTCAAGAATCAACAGAATTATCATGTAGTCTATCAAACCAATGCAATTGCACAGAATAATGAGAAAAACAATGCACCGATCGATCAGAACAATCAAATATACGAAGGTCGAAGATACGATCGCCGATATGACAATTGACGTGGAGGATATGGAGGTCGAGGTCGATTCTATGGGAATTGAGACAATCGACCACGTCGACCCATCCAATGTTCTACATGTTATAAGTAGGGACACCTGTATGCAGACTGTCCATACGAGGATAGAATTGACCTCAAATTTTGTACTAGTTACGGTGTAGGGGATCACTCATTAGAGGATTTCCCTACCATGCTGGAAAAAAATAAATAAAAAGAAAAATGTTAACGTCTTGTCGTGTGTGCAAAAAAATGATGTAATAAATACAAAGAATTTGCATATCATAACCCAATAAGGGACAAAAATAGGAAGAGACAACCCACGAATCAGCAAAATAAAAGAAAAAAATGTCTACCCTGATCCAGTTAAAAAAAAACAAATATATAAATATGCCACAAATGTATTTAAAGAGTTTTCTCGATAGGAAGAGGCTAATGACAATCGACATAACACAGTAAAAGAGTTAATACAACTAGTAAAGATAGACAACTTAGTATCTCAATTCATTGACTTGCTATATGAAATAAAACACAACAACAATGAAAAAAAACAAAAAATATCTGCAGTCTAAATAAAAAAGATAAAAGTGATGCCAACCCACTTGTCGACCTGGAAATTGAAGGATACTATGTCCGACAAGTTGTGCTCAAATTTGGATAACAAGTAAACGTCATGACTCATGACACTTGGGAACAACTGGGAAGACCTCGACTTTATGAGTCAGGTATATACCTGAAACTAGCCAACTAAGGTCTAATTGAACCTATTGGAGTCTGGAAAAATGTTGACACAACAATTAAGGGAATATCAACGAAAGCCATCTTTGAAATTATTGACCCCAAGGAAGGATCTAGTTCCTTCCCAGCATTAGTAGGTCAACCTGGGGGAAGAAAGATGAAAGCATCAATATCCCTAGACAAGGAAAGAACAAAATTGAAAGGAAATGGACAAAAGTCATTGTACCTATTCATCCATCTTAGGGAGAACCTTGGACTGAACCTATCGATGAAGAAGTCGACATCCGACAACTCTATCAGATACAAAACAATGAAGATTATACAGAACCTAATATCTATGGAGAAATTCATTTAGGCAATCAAGACTCAGTAGGATATAATTTAGATGCATAATTATATGACTGGGAAGTCAAGAACTACGAAACACAAGCAAGAGGGCACTAGACTGTTCAAAAAATATAGAAAAATCCCACCCAATAGTGCTTCATAATGTCCATTGTCCCAAAAATATTTGAAAAGAAAATTAGGGAATACCCTACTCTAAAACCAACAGATGTAAACACTACACAAATACCAACATATAAGGAAAGAGAATCACCAATCATTCATATAGAACAAGTATCCAAAAACATCGGTGAACATGGCCAACTTCAAAGCCTAGTGGATACTTTTATAGGCCAAGATGCTAGATGGTGGGATACACATCAATAAAAACTACAGACATGGAAAACAACTTCAAATTTCTTCATATAAGGATTTGGAGGGAAAAAACTAACTAATCAAGCCCAAATATCTATATTCATTCAAGGACAGAATCCAGAAGACCATATAAGAGCATGTGAAAAAGAATGGAGAAGGCTTGGGTACAAAGATGAACGTGTATGGCCACACTTGTTCCCATCAACCCTCTCTGACTTACCAAACAAATGGTATAAAATGGAAGAAGCCCGAGGTGAAACATTCCTATAGCATGAACTTAGAGAAAAATTTATCAAAGATTTCAATTTTATACCACAAGATGAGAATTTGTTCGAAACAACAAAACATATTAAAGAATTTATACAGCTGACATAAAACAAACCCTTAAAACACAACCGACAGACAATGGACTGTAACAATATACAAACCGGGACAATGCCACAGTCAACAAGACTACAGTTAGAAAATGAAAATGTAGAAGGGAAAAGCTTTAGATGGAAATCAAACCATGTCCAAACGACCAAACCTATTCACACAGTACTCAAATTTGAAACAACTGACAAGAAGGATATCGACCGAATGACTGCAGCAGACTTTCCCACCACATTCTCATAGTTTAAGGAAGGAATTTGACCAATAAATGAAGCCAAAGCACCAAAATGGCAAGATGCCAAAGTCAAAACTAGAGAGTTTGACATCTCAAATGATGACTGACCAAAAATGGAAAAGATTGGAGACTATTGGAGTGAAGAACAGACAATAGAAATAGTGAACTTACTAAAAGAGTTTCAAGATGTATTTGCTAGAGATTATACAGACCTCAAAGGGTTAGTTCATGAAATGGGTGAAATGAAAATTGACACTAAACCTGATGTTCGACCTGTGAAGAAAAGACCATATAAACTAGCTCATAAATACAAAAAGGTAGTCAAAAAGGAGATTGATAACATGCTTGTAGTAGACATTATCTACCCTATTAACCAATTAGAATGGGAAAGTCCAATGGTTGTTCAACCTAAGAAACATGATCCGACCAAACTAAGAATTTGTGTTGACTTCAAGGAGATAAAAAAAAGTGACATTAACAGATCCATTTCCAACTCCTTATGCAGATGAAATTTTAAATGAAGTTGCAGGACATGAATGCTACTCATTTACAGATGGATCCTCAAGTTATAACCAAGTGCCAATAGCTAAAGAAGATCAGAAAAAGACAACATTTGTATGTGAATTTGGCTCATTTGCTTACAAGTTTATGCCTTTTGGATTAAAAAATGCACCTGCAGTATTCTCTAGAATTGTGGTCAAAACCTTCCAAGAATATATTTACAAAACCATGGCAGTATACTTTGATGATTGGACAATATACTCCATGTTAAAAGACCACTGCAAATGGCTAAGGCTTATGTTGGAAAGATGTCGACAAATCTAGTTAGCATTGAACATCAAGAAGTGCAAATTTGTGACCCCCATAGGGATATTGTTAGAACACGTTGTTTGTAAAGAAGGCATTAAGGTCGACTTCACAAAAATAAAAATTATCCTCGACTTAACACCACCAATGAACTCAAAACAAGTGAGGGTGTTACTAGGTCATACAGGATATTACAGAAAATTCATAAGATATTATTCAGACATGACCTATGCACTAGAAGAACTATTAAGGGAAGATAAAGAGTTCAACTGGACAAAAGAGTGCCATATATCATTTGAAAAACTAAAAAGAAAACTAATCGAAGCACCTATCCTTAGGTTTCCAAACCGGTTGACTAAATTCCATGTCCACATTGACACATCAGGTCTAGCAATAGGAGCAATCCTAACTCAGCCAGGAGATGATGGAATGGATTATCCTATAGTTTACAGTAGTAGAAAACTAAACAAAGTTGAAATAAATTACTCGACAATAGAAAGAGAAGAATTAGGAATGTTCTTTGCACTACAAAAATATCGACATTACCTACTAGCTAATCCATTTATCTTCTATACCGACTACCAAGCACTAAAATACCTTGCCAATAAACCACTACACCATGGGAGAATCTGTTGATGGCTACTTCTATTCCAAGAATTTGAATTTGAAGTCATTGTCCAACTAGGCAAGTTAAACGTCAGTCCCGACCACTTATCCCGAATCAACACAGGAGAGGAACCAACAGGAGTCAAACATGACTTACCAGATACACATCTATTTCGAATAGAAGTAGTCCTGGAAGAGTTAGAGGAAATAGCTTAGTTTTTGGAATATGGACAAGCACTAGAATGTATGAGTACAAATAAGAAACAAATTTTAGCCATGAAAGTTGTACCACATAGCATGATAAATGGATTCTTGTACAAAATGGGTCTGGAGGACATCCTTAGGAGGTGTGTACTAGAACACGAAATAAATAATATCATGCTTGAAGCACAGTACAGACCTACTAGAGGACACTTCCAAGCAGACACGACTGCAAAGAAAATCCAACAATCAGGGTTATGGTGGCCAACACTTCACAAGGATTGCAAAAATTTTGTAAGCCAATGTGACCGATGTCAACGACTGAGTTGACATTTGAAATTTGGGCTATCGACTTCATAGGACCATTTCCCATACTAGAAAAAAGAATAGGTGCAAGGTACATAATAAATGCATTCAAGTATGTAACCAAATGGGCAGAGGCAGAACCATTCGACACATGTTCTAGTGAAATAGCTGCAAAATTTATCTATGCAAATATTATCACCCGCTTAGGATGTCCACTAACCCGAATCAGCAACCAGGGAACACACTTTATCAATAGAGCTATCAAAAATCTAATAGACTCGTTCCAAATCGACCATCGTCGAAGTACATCATACCATCCTCAGTCGAGTGGAGCAATTGAAGAATTTAATAAAACACTAACAAAAGGATTAACACAAATATGTAATGCATATAAAGACGATTGGGATGAAAAGATACCTATAGTACTATGGGAATATAGAACAACATATAAACGTTCAACCAACCAAACCCCCTTTCAACTAGTGTATGGACAAGAAGCAGTAGTTCCATTACATTTCCGATAATAGACAGCTATTATCGCATAGATTTTACATGTTGATGTCGAACAAGGAATAAATGACCGACTATTGCAACTAAGTAAACTCAAAGAACACCGACTAATGGTGATACAACATCAAGAAATCCAGAAACAACAACAAAAAGCATGGCACGACAGAAACATCAAAAACAAAAACTTGTCAGTAGGAGATATTGCTTTACTATACAATAGTCGGGTAAAATGCAAACCTAAAAAAACTACATACATAATGGATGGGACCTTATGTTGTCGAAGAGATATATACCAACGGATCAGTCTGACTAAGGATGTTACAAGGCATAGTATTTCAGAAACTCGTTAATGGAGCCTGACTAAAACACTACAAAAACTTAAAAAAAAGAAAAAAAATTGAAAACACATATAACGACCATAACGGTTGAACAAAATCTATAAAAATATAAAAATCCAAAAAGAAAAATAGTACTGATACACACACAAAAGAATGACAGGAAATCACCACTTTGACAACTGACATCATACCCATCGACATAACACCATCGACCATTTTCATAATCGACATCGACCGATAACCTCGATAGTCCCATCGCACATTCATGACTACAAGCACCAAAACCAATTCACCATGAACACACACTCAAGTGTTCTTGTTGGAACATCATGTCCACCATTAATACACCCATCGATAAGAACATCCAACGCATCCACTATAAATATTGAACCAACAAAGTATCATTCACCGCAATTTAAATGGAGAGAGCATTAGAGCAACCAGACGACTTATAAACCAAGAGTACCATAGTAAAATCGACCAGCAAACCGACAAGATGGCACCAAAATAGACCAGAGCCTCAACCAAGACCAAGGAACCATAGGCTGCGGAGACACCATTAGTGAGGAGACTAAAGAACATCAAGAATACTAAGATGCAAGAGGGCTCATGGACAAAACTATGGGCTGATATAAAAGAGTGAGCTTGCATCGACAAGAAGCCTACCCCCATTGCATAGAAGGTACAACACAGTACCATTGTAAATTATGTCGACGCACCACTCATGGCCAGTTTTGCAGGAACAAAAGAAAAAACGCTAAAATTTATCATAAGCCAGTACCACAACGATCGATTTTACTTCGACCAACTGGTCGACGTCTCTAGGGAAGTCATTTACAAACTGACAGGCCTATCAAACAAAGGATATCCAGTACCCATCAATATCAAAGAAGGATTGTTTGAAGAACTAACAGGGTCGTCATCGGGAAAAAAATCAAAAGGGTTGATAATGAGCCACGTAACAGCTCGAATGCCACATATTGTGGCCAAAATCATAGCTATTACACTCACAATGACAGGTCGTGGAAGCGACCTCAAACTGGATATGTTTGAGGCATTAGACACGATTGCAAC
Organism: Pseudotsuga menziesii; assembly: GCA_001517045.1. Classification (NCBI taxonomy): domain Eukaryota; kingdom Viridiplantae; phylum Streptophyta; class Pinopsida; order Pinales; family Pinaceae; genus Pseudotsuga; species Pseudotsuga menziesii. The sequence goes on along the minus strand of LPNX010328370.1, from coordinate 102,338 downwards.
CAATAGAAAGATATACAGATGGGCTGAGTATGTCACTGACATGATAAAAAACATCTATGAGAAATGCCGAGATACATGAGGAATTATCAGGTTCCCATCCCTTATCTTATGGATAGTAATTTTCTCTATTTTCCCTAAAGGAGACAAAAAATTTCAAGAACTGATAATATTTCATATGTGGAGATTCAAATCGTTCTTCTAGGATGGAACAATGAAGGAACTTTCCAATGGAAAGGTGCTGTTGGAAAACTGGCTCCAGTAGCTCAAAGTTCACACGACCAGATGGAGGGTGCCTCAGAACATCCGACGAAGTCTTCCCAAAAAGGCCCACATCCATCTAGAGCTTGACCATACTGCAGTGTGGTACATGTAGGGTGCCAAAACAAATGCAAATAGCCTCAACTACTATTCTATAGTTGAAGAAATATTCCGGGAGCTATCTCGACAAGATGGAATAAAAGTGCCAATACTAGCAAGAGCAAAGGAAATAGACTTCTCAATATAGGAGCCATTGACAGACCAGGAGCAAGAGTAGGATTATGAGATTAACCTATACATTAGTACCTTTGTGTCAAAGGAGACACCGGTCGAAGGCCCTGGTCGACTTCAAATCATAATCAAACCTTCGATGGCTCAAAGGGAAGAGACACATGTAAAACAACAAGTAGCCAACTCGGTTGAAGAAACTTTCATCTCAACTCAAGAGCCAAGGGAAGAAATAGAAGCTGAAAATCCAGAATATGCTGTCACCTAAGAGATTATAGCCAAATTGTTGAAGGAGATAATAGCTGTGAGAAAGAGGAAAAGAACACAAGAACAACAATAAGGGAAAGGTAAGCGCAAGCTTATCATTCTGGAGTCCTCAGAAGACGAGGAGGAAATGGAAGCTACGGCCCTCGACATAATAGAGGATGCCGTAGCAAACAAAGTGCCTGTGAAGACCCAATTTCAAAAGTTTGTCGAGGCAAGGGCACAGCCAGGTCAACCGAAGAAGGAAAAGATCACACACACTTCAATGCCCGAAAATGTTGTGGATCTCATATCTACACCCCCACCTCCGTCTTTGACAAAAATAACAGAAGAACTAATACCACAACAACTCTTAGTAAGTCCACTTAACTTATCCAAGAATGCTATGTCAGAGTCTGTGAAGGAAAAATACGACCGAGACAAAGACCTATAGGCATAAATTGAAAAACTGCCTAAAATATTCACTACGGTGCAAAAGCTCTCTACCAAAGCACCTCTGATCGATGCCAGCGGGTCCCAACTACCTATTTCTTAACCTGGCCAAGTACTCTAGCGACCAAAGAATTTTGCAACTGTGACTTCGACCTTTGAGAGAAACCCCGACAAAGAAGTTGAAGTTGTCGCATGTCGGATCACATTTATCACCCGAAGGACGAAGAAAATATGGAGGACATAAATCGAGAAATCATCCAACTATTCTCTAACTTGGATTAACCCCCTCAAATTGACAATCCACCACTAGACCACACTTCCAAGAACCCAATCACACCCGACCATTCACCAACCCCATCACCACCAACTCTCGACTCAGAAACCTTAATTCAACCAACTACACCAGAACCACCTCCACTACAACCATTAGTGACAACCGTATCCACTTTTGGATCCTTTGCATCCAACCAACCATAGGCACAATCAGATGCAACAGTCATCCCACTGCCCCAACCAGAAATACCATCTGTCACTGCTGCCCAACAACTAGAGAATCCAACTTTGACTCTTGCAAGTACACAAGGGCCAAAACAAGCAGAGACATAGAAGCATAAAAAGAGGAAGGAGAAAAGGAAGAAGGACCATCATGGAAAGACAATGGTCCACATCAGTCAACTTGGGTCGACCACTGCGGTCGATGCAACCAAGTTGAGAGATGCAGAGCTAGGACAACTCTTGGAAACCCTAGTAGTCGAAGCAAGTGACAAGGATCCAACAGAGATGTAAGGAGCTTGACAACAATGAAAAAGAACAAGTTGAGTTCCTCAACAAATGCAGAAACCTTGTACAATCATTAATACCAGGACCGACAGAGGTCGACACCGACAAACCACTAGAAAAAGCTGATAAGTTGTTTGAGAGAGTGGTGTTCGCCCTACAGGAACAAATCCAGGATACAAAGAAGGAGAAGAAAGAAGAAATTGTTCGACTCTTGATGGAGAAACATACAGCCTTTTCATAATCATACAGGGTGTTGCAAGATCACATGGAGGAGTCTGTCATCACAGAAGAAGTACTGCGAGACTGGTCATCTTACTACGGGAAAGTCTATCAGAAAACCAGATAGACCCGATAGGATATCCAAGTGCTCAAGAAGGGGAAAATCATTGACGAGGCACTCAGAAGCACAATTGAAAATCAGATAGTGCTTGAAATAGGCAAACTGCAGAAGCTCGAGCGAGAAGCACATCAATGGGTGCAACAAGCCATTCCAAACCTAGAAAAAGTACACATCATCTGCCTGAGGATGAAAAGACTATTAGAGACACCAGAGGAAAAGGATGAGTTTATGGGTCCCGACATGGAAATAATAGCTGAAATTTCCATTCAAGAGATAATTTCAATCTTATCAAGTCTGACTACACTAACCATTGACATACAAATATGTTTGCAGAGCTGGATGAATTTCCAACATCATCTGGCAGTGACAGCTGAAGCAATTGTCGAAGTCCGTGTATAGAAAAGACCAACGATCAGACTTCACAGCCCATGAGTATCAAGCATAAAGAATGATTACTAAGATGGACAAAGAAATTTTGGGTACCTCCTTGTTTCTTTGGGACAAATAAACATTTTGTTTGTGGGGGAGATGTTGGAGGAGAAAGTCAGTAAGCTGACTTGAACGATAGCCAACTTAGTCAATCAACTGACTAGTTAGAGATTAGGTCGGCCACCTAAGGTCATGTCGGTTGAGTGAACTCACAGGTAGTTATTTGTAACTGTTTGTAATTCATATATATTAGGCTATTGAGCCAGATGAGAACTAGGTTCAGTTTTCTGTATTGTATGGACCCTCTCATGTTAATATAATCTGTTATTCTATCTACTTGTTCTTATCTCTTGTCTATGTTATGTATGTATGTTTTAGTATGTATTAATGGTAAGCTTATGTGATCTGTGATATTACAACACCAACACAATATCAATAAACTTCAATTAAGTAAAATAGGTATTCTAGGGTTTTGGTTGTATAGTTTGAAGACAAGAGGGAAAACATTCATAAGACCAAAGCAAACACTAAATCATGAGCATTTGAATGACTGAGATGCATAACATATAAACCATAATCCAAACAGAATAAACACAGTACTTAGTTTCACCCACATTTAGCAAGCATTTCAAGCATAAAAACATTAAACAGGAAATGAATATACCAACTGAGTAATTAACACAAATTAGAAATGAAACCAGTAAATAATCTAAAGGGAATATAGTTGCATATATTTCATAGTTCAGTCATTAAAAACACATAAGAGTCTATACACTTAGCTCATAAACCAACCTGATAGCCTCCCCTTGCAACAAAAATCAAACCATTGGTCCTCTTTTAGACTTACATGTATCTTGTTCCTTAAAAAATAATTGCATAACTGAAACCTAACTACTTTTAGTTCATCTATCGAATTGTTCAATATAAACTAGCATTATACAAAAATTAAATAACTTTATCAAACTAACTAATAACCTCTCTTCCTTAAAGTACTTTACAAATCTTTTGTTGCTTCAACTAATAGAGAAATTCCCTCCAAAGTCTGAGCTTTCCTTGTAGCTTTCAAGTGATCTACTTCCAAGTCTGCAACTCTCTTTGTTGACTCCTCATTCTGTTGTGTCAGCTCCTGGATAGTTTTCCTTAGCTCTGTAAACTGATTCTCTGTATGTCTTTTCCTTTTAAGAGCTTCTTTAGAAACTGCAATCAATTCCTGGTAGTGACTGTTCACTTCTTACAAGTCTTCTCTAACTCTCCTATTTGCAGTAACTAATCCATCATTAGTTTCATGCATATATTCAATTTGATGCTTGTATTGCTTAATGATCCTTTGCAGATTTTCCTTTTCAGAATCAATACATTTATATTCTGATATTGGTTGCATCCCTTCTGGTGTCCATGGGATTTTCACCTCTGGATGTTCTTCAGCTTCAACATTGCACTGAACTTCTTCAATTACGTCTTTTTTCTCCATGCAAGAACTCCTTATATCATTTTGTTGCTATTCTTGAATCATCTGTTTTCGAACCTCCATGAAAATGTCTAAGATCTTAGTATCAGTGAAGACTGGTTTTTATTTTGACACTAATGTTTTTCTACCTTTCATAGCTTCTTTGTTATCATCTTCACTATCTTCCAATTTCTCCTGAGATGATGAATCTTCTATTAGTGTAACCTTTTTCTCAACCAGTTTGGGATTTAATAGCTTCTTCATGTTTAACCTAAGCTTGTTCTTCTGTCTTATCTTAGGTCTCCAGACTGCTCCAACCTCTCCTAACATTTTCAGAACCTTTCCTTGGTGAGTTATTGATGCAAATTCAACAGCCTTCATTCTTTTCTTTCGTGACACTATTTCCTCTTCAAAGTGGGTGTGTATTTCTTGCTTAGAACCAACCATAGATTCATTAGCAGTAGGAACCCTAGCCTCATCAAATAATTATTTTTCATCCTCGTCAGACAATACTGTAATATAGCTCTGCTTCTGCTCCTTAACATCTTTATTTTCACCTTGATTTGGTTCTGCAGGTAAAACATCTTCCCCTGGCTCAAATTCCTTCATATCTGACTTTGAAACTCCACTTTTCTCAACATTAATTTGCTGTCCAAGTTCAATGTTTTCATTTTCTTGATTTGAAGCTTTTCCTGGTTCACCAGCCTCTTTAGCTTTGACTATGAATTTATTTTTAAGTTTCTTGATCAAAATCTGACCCTTATCTAATTGGCTCTTCTAAGACTGTTCCTCTTTCTCAGTTTTGAAACCTGACCAAAATAAGAAGTGTTCCCATTTCTTCTCTCTTTTTTGCAATACAGTACTTATGATCAGTTTTATGAGTCCATGGTGAAAAACCGATTGTTTTGTATGGTTCCGATGTTCTTTCACCCTACTTGACATCTTCTGTAAACTTTTCAAAAAGAAGAAGGGGAGATTCATTTTAGATTCATGACTAAGATGTTGAAGGAATCTAAAATGATATTTAAACACAAAAGCAAATCTTCCCTCACAGGTGATATATCTTTGTAAGATTTTGATAGGCTCTATCCAATGACGTTTAAACTTTTGAATGGGTACTCCCTTTCCCCCATCTGCTACTACACCTAGAAGTAGATATCTCTAAGCATCAAAAGTGATAGGCACCTTTTTGAACCAGAATTCTCCCTCATCCAGAATTCTTGTTGCCTTTTCTAGTAACTCCTTGGTCAGTTTGAACTTCAAAGTATCAAAAGATACTACATCCTTATCTAAACATTGAGTGAATTTGTAAGAAACCTCTAAGTGATAACCTTCAATCTTTTCAAAGAACACTAACCACCTTGCTTCTGCAAATAGTTGTGCACAATATAGAATGTCTTGAACCCAACTTAAGTCTGAGGGTTCTACCCTATTATTCCTACCATTCTTTTTCATTTTGAACTATTGTCAAATAGATTCTGTCAATAAAACAAACTCTGTCGGTCTTCAAATTTTGATAAACTAACAGACAATAATGCATAGGGGAACCTTGAAAACCCTAAATTGAAACTCTTCTCATTTAAGCTGGTAAATGCTTTAATTACATGACTGAAAATCCATCATTTAGTATCAATTACGCTTAAAAATTAATAATCTTCTATCAATTCGGTCATTAATCCTCCGTTTAGGAAAAAAAACCAAATTTATGAACCTTGGAAATCAGTTTGCATCCTACCTATTAAAACGACTAATCCAGCTGTTGGAATCTTGTTCTCTTCACTGTTAGGTGTTGAACTGCATGCCCCAATCTTCTGTGACCATTTTGATAACTCCAAATGACCGCTCCCCAAAGCCCTAATTTTTGCTCTGTTTCAAAATTCTGATTACCCAGTGCTAATTTTTCGCCACAACCATCACCTTATCTACGTACACTTCAGAGAATGAATGATTCAAAATGCATATGTCTCATTATGTTCAACCATCATTACTTCATCACCTCTACAAGCAACCACCACGATTCGTCCTCAAGATGATATTTACACTTATCACAGTGATTATTCTAATAGAAACATGTATCAAATCCATCACCCAGTATGATTGACATTTTATGTGTGAGAATTCTAAAGAAAATTGAACCAGAAATGATGAATTTTGACTTGCGTGACTTTCTTGTAGCGCATGTGTGCATTTGTTTTTGGCTTGCGATAAAAGAAAGTCTAGGTTAATTATTTGGAAAAATTAAGCTAATGATAAAGGTTTAAACTTGGTTTAGGAATCCTAATTAAGCTTTTATGTTATTTTTTAGACTTTTTAATCCATATAATCCTTCTATAAGCCCTCTGACTATGAAATCAAACCAAAATTTTCAAAAAAAATAAAGCTAAGAAAACAAATAACATGAAAGCTAAAGGAAAAAGACTAAAATTATCCTAAGCAACAAAAGTTTCTAGGAGTAATGCATAAAACCAAGTTTCAAAACATAAACAAAGATATTAAAAGATGGAAAACAAAAACATGATCTAATAGTATGTATAAGAATAGATATAGTAATAATATTAATGATGAAAGAAAGAAAGAAAATCTCCATCCATTACTATTTATTATTTAAAGATAATAAATACTCCAATACCTACAAAAGTCTAATTAGGAAGTAGTTGAAAGTTCCTAAGTTAAAGCATTAAAAAATTACCCAAATTAATTCAAAAGGGTTTAATCAAGAAACCAAGGTTTCTCAAATTAATTGTCCTTTTGGCTGAAAAGTCTATCTAGAAAGTCTCAAGCCAAGGAAATGCTTGGGGTTCTGATCTATCATGAGGAGGAGTAATTTTCCGCCTGTTTTTCTCTGAAGTAAATTCTTAAAGAACATTTTCCTGGAAAGAAAAAGGAGAATTGATCTAGACTTGATATACCAGATAGGAATCTCTAAATTAGGAGCTCTAAGATACATGCATGTTGGAGTCCAGCTCAGGGGGATCCAGAGTTAAACCAGGAACGGTTTCGGGTCATGGTTCGGTGGAACATGGTAGTTTCCAAGTGATTTGGTCATAAAAAAAAGAGGTCATATCTTCCTTTGAATTTTTAATGCTGGTTATTTGAGTGTACAATTTTAGTCATTAAAAGAGATTAAAGTTACAAGTATGAATCCCTATACTTCCTATTCCATTTTCATATAATATATGTTGGCTATGTTAGGTAAATGATTACATTGCATCTCCTAACCCTATGTATTTGTTTCTCTATTTAAAATCTGCTAGGGTTTGCATTTTTAAATTATAACCCTAGGCTGTAAGTTAATTTCTATACCAAACTTATCTAGGGTTTATTCATCAGTTTGCTTCTACAAGTTTAATTCATTTACAAATGTTTGTCAAGGGTTCTGCACCCTAGTTTTAATTCCTGTATTATTTTTACTATTGAAATTGGGTTAGTACAAACTAGGTTTTATTTCAAATCTATTATCTATCTGCTCTTTTGACCTTTATACTCCACTGACATATTCCATTTGTTAGCAGAGGCGTGCTTTAGATTTAAATAGACTAGTGCAGAAGTAATAATTTTGTAAGTATAAGCTTACAATCTAGTGAACCTAATCTACTATCTATAGCTAAACTAGTATATATATATATATATATATTAAAACATATAAAACAGAAATACAATTATTATATCTAATGCACAATTTATAACCATTTCATATTAAAATCCAAGATAAAAACAAGCAAGACCTTTCAAGGTCTGTATATCTAAATACATGCCAACTAATAAATCATTTCCATTAAAAATAACATCATCATAACCAAATAAACAAGGTAAGCATCGTGACCATTCTTTGGTCTAAATTCAAGTTTCATTTCCTAATTCAAATCCACAGTCCTAATATATAAATCTACATAATCAAAACTCACGCCATAAAAATCAAATATCCCATCTATAATCAACTCACGACCATAGTATATCAATTAACCACATTAATATCGTAATCATTACATAAAGAACGTAGTGTTTACATTAAGATCATAGGAATGAATCCTATAGACTATCATGCTATTCGCTTACATAACCACGATACCCTTATAATAAAACCTAGAGCAAATAAATAACGCCTGGGAAATCTAATATTTAAACCATGTAATTACATTTTTATACAAGCGAGGGAAGGAATAGAATCCTGTGGTTATATAGGCCAAAAATTTCATCCACCCTTAAAATACAACCCAATGCATCAACCACAACCAGGATTCGAATCCTATGGAGGCATTTAAATTTAATCCAGGCCACGCTATACATGGAGAGTATGTGGGCTACCATAATCGAATACATTCGCTCTAAAAAGGTTGTGAGACCCTCATGTCTGCACTCATGCTATAAGAATTGCCTCGACCACTCTAAAATAAATAAACAGTCCCTTAAAAATTAAACCCTGTAATCTCATACCCTGTCAACAAGTCAAATCTACACCAGGATATCGATTTGGGGTTTACACCCACCAACTAGTACATTTCCACATCACATAACAGTAAACAAAATGGTAACGAATTACCATCATTCAAGCTATCGCAACAATTCATGGGGAGTGCTCATGCCATACACAGCATGGCCTCAACCCATTTGCTGTCAAGTATTAACAACTAAAGAAAATAAATACAAGCATTTATACATAGCCCATCCACGAAGGCGAATCTCCACATAAATCCAAGCTGAAACAATAAAAACACATTATCCAAAAAGACAGAATAGATGTATTGAAACAGAACCTTTAAAGTCTGCAAATCAAAGTTTACACAGTTGTGCCAAGGGCTATGGCACCATTGCAAGCAATGGTGCTGCCCAGGATTAAAACCCCCAAAATCAAAACGCGATTCACATACAAAAAATGCAGAGTCTTCTAAAAGTCCCGAGGTCCCCCATTCTCTGCTAATGACACCCTTATTATATTTACAAACCCAAATATTATACACAGGATCGAAGGCGAATCGAAATCCCATAGTAAAACCCAAAAAACAATGTCGTAACAAAGTCCTACCCATAATGCCGAGAGGTGATAGCGCAGGGTGTTTAACAGGCTTACTGTGCACCTATGGTATCACCCACAGATCACTGGTAAAGACTTGAACAATGAAGCTCCATGCTCACCCTGTCACCTGCAACCACCAACAAAAATGAAGAGGATGAGAAGTATGCAACAGTTAAGTCACGAATGAAACCTCAAAAAATGCCATAAAACTAGCGAAGCATAGCTTCGTCCACCAGGGTGTCACCTCCATCCTCTATGTAGAGCCAAGACTGAACCATCAGCAAAACAAGTGAAATGACCAAGTCTCTCATAGAGCCAATCCCTAATATTAGGCTTCCCCAAACCCCAAGGTGCATTAATGGCACCAGCCTAGTGGCAACTATCAAACCAAAACCCACATCTCCATAGTTTACCATCGCTTCATTATCGTTGGTCTCCTTTTCCATGCAAGTCTTAAACCCCCAATGTTAATGTTTGAACCATATGTTATAACTCATCACCCAAGCTTATATTACAAGGTATTGTGTAAGGTATAATCCATGCAATGTGAATGCTAAACCAAAGTTAATCCCCAATGCACAAGTATGTTAGGTATCGTTAGACCATAGGTTAAGTATTAAACCTTTTTCTCTCCCATTGTCCTAGCATTAAGCTTGGAACCATGTCATATGAAATATGCCATGGTAGTTTATGTTATTTACAAATTCAAGAGTTGTTCCTTGAAGCCAACGTTTATAACCTGCCTAGAATCAAATAAAATATATGTTATTGCTTATAATAAATTAAACATGAAATATAAAAATAATGAATAATAGGTATAACATAAATAATTTATCTATGTTAAACAATTAACGAAATAGGAATTACCTTACTAATGAGCTAAGTCTATAAGAGACCGTTTTAAGAAATCCAGTAGGTATGTTAATGATCAAAATGTTCAGCACTCTTTATAGCTCTATCACTAAGTATAATCTGCATACAAAATAGAAGAGGCGCCTTAGTTCAAACCAAATTAAGTAAGCCTGCTAGACACAGGAACACTTTACCTCTCAGACCATCATGGGAGAACTAGTCCCGCCACTCCACTTACTTTAGTTCCAGAAACAAAGTTAAGTTAGAACCATATAAATAACAAGTATGACTATGTAGAAATGAACGAATCCTATAATCGAGTAACGACACATACACCATAATGCATAACCATAAGAATAATGTAGAAAACAAGCATTATGACATCGTAAGTAAAATACAATAATATTCACAACTGAAAGTAAGCTGATAGAAAGAAAGAACAACTTACAACCAAATAATGGTACCATTACAGGAAATTTCAACTCAAAATGGACCTCCTAAACAAAATTAATAAAATAATAGTTAAAATAATAAAATAATATTTATTAATTTTGGAGGAAGAAAAGAAAAAGCTACTTTTTTGTTTGTATTTTCGACATATCTCCTCGTATTTTTACTCAAATTTCGATCAAGAGAGCTCGTTGGATGCGGAATTAAATTCCGAATCCAATGAGTACCCACTCGGCATAATTTTGATGGACCCCACTACTAAAAAGCATGAAATACCTGAAATAACATGATGATGATGTCATCATCACATTTTTTCAGGTATTTCTTGTTTTTGGGGTAGCGAGGTCCATCAAAAGTATGCCAAGTGGGTACTCCTTGGATGCAGAATTTAATTCCACATCCAAAGAGCTCTCTTGATCAAAATTTGAGTAAAAACACAGGGAGATATGTCGAAAATACAAACAAAAAAAGTAGTTTTTTTTATGATACCTATCCCCAAATTTATATTAAAAAATTGTTTAAGATCTATATGGTATTTAAAATTTAAAGCAATTTCATTGACTAACATATGATGACATGGAATTTGAGTTAAATTTAAAAGGCGCATTTTGAGTTGAAATTTCCTCTAATGATCCATCGTACGTTATAGTCCACAAGTTCAATAATGTTCCATATATGTAGTTTTAACTAGCCTAATATTGTTGTTTTTTTCAATTTTTAGGGACATTACAAGTGTTATCGGAGCCTAGTTTCAATACTAAGAGACCTATGGGCACACCAAGCATTTACTGCAAAGAAAATAAAGTATGTTACTAAATTTGTTACTAACAGAAAATTTTCCTGTTATTTAAAATTTTTAAAATTTGAGGAAACTTCTACTAAACAGTTTAGTTTATGAATACTGAGGAAGGTAACGGCCGGCAAGGAAAGATGAACACCCCCACCCCATAAGCAGAACTAGTGGTGGAGATAGATTCTGATATTTTAAAGACTATACACAGTCTTGAAGCATCATTGTGAAGTCTCAGAGAAGACAGACTGAATGAAAGAAAAGAACAACAAGCTATAAATGAAGCATTACTGAGAAATATGACAGGAGGAAGCAACATGATAAACCTACTCAGTCCACAAATAGCTCCAAAAGAGAACTTTACCATAAACGGGCTAGTAGCCCAAGAGGAGAAGAAAAAGAGGAACGCACCCCTGAAGCACCGAAAGGAGATTATCACATTCGTTCCAGTTATAACTCTATTTCTCCCCGAAGAAATAAACAAAGAAGCAATGACCGTATTTAGGGGGAGTTTAGAAAAATAAGAGCCCTGGACTATGAGGGTGAAGCAAACACCGGAGAGAAGGCTGAGGAGTGGCTGTTGGGCATGTCCAGGTTCTTAACTACTAAAGTGAGATGAACGCTCAACTTTCCATATATAACTTGAATGGAAAGACAACAAGGTGTTGGAGAGATTTAAAACACACCAAGAAAGATGAGCTAAGAGAAATACGCTGGGATAGCTTCTGAAAAATCTTCCAAGAGAAATATATGTCGGAAATATTCTTCGACAAAAAAGTGAAAGAGTTTCACTAGCTTCGTAGGGATCCATGACTATGGAAACTTTTATTAACATATTTCTAGATCTGTTACATTATGTACCATACATTATGGATGAAAACATAAATATCCAACAATTTTTAGGATATCTTCCCCCAAATTTTTGAGAAATGTTTGAGTTTGGCATGCCAAAAACTTTGGATACCACACTGCAAAGGGCTAGGATCTTCTATGAGCATGGGTAGTTACGGAATGAGAACATGAACCAAAACCGAGACAAGTCTAAGAACTTTTTTGATAACCAAAACCCTAGTTCTAACCCACAACCATACAAAAATTAGAATAACATCTTTCAAGAGAACAAGAACTTCAGTAAATCTAGTACGAAGCCTTATGTACCAGCTCCTAATGTTAACAAACCAGAAGAAATGTAGAAGGCCTCATTATTCCTGAGATTGTAAGAACAAGACCAGTGGGGTCTTGCACAACTTACAAGAAGAACCAACTATTAAGGACATAGCTAGAACACCGCGTATTTATGCAGCATTGGATGGTCGACAGGAAAATCATCAAGCTATAATGGTTGAGATAGAAGGTAAGATCTTGAACACTTCTATTTCAATACTTATTGATCCCGGTGTTTGCCGAAGCTATGTTTAGCCTAAAATTGTTGATGAATGCAAGATAGGAAAAGTAAAGCATGATAAATCTTGGCTGGTGTAGCTAGCCACAGATATGAAAGAGAAAGTTTCAGAAATAGTTAAAGAATGTGAGGTAAACCCAAATGGTTTTCCAACAAAATTCAACATGAAAACCCTACCTTTAGGTGTTATATTTTTAACATTAAGCTAGCATAACATTAGGATGTTTAACTGAGAGAACAACAAGCACAACAATCAAACACAAGAGACAATGAACACAATTTTTTTCCTCTGGGAAACCATAAATGGAGAAAACCCCGCAACTTCCTCAGAGATAGAATCAACACCAAATTGAAACCCAAAATTAGTAAGATGATCTCTCGATAGCAGTAACCTCTTTCTTCCTTGCCCGAATGTCTTTATCTTCCTCAACTATGCGCTACAACTAAGTGTGAGTGAGTGTGTGATAAATAGAGAGGCTAGCTCTCTATTTATACTAATTCCTAACTTGACTAAACCCAACTAGGGCCGACTTCACTAGGTGAGTCTAATAACCCTAGTGCCCCAGAACTGCAGGGACTTTAACCCTTAGACAATAGGAGGGTTACCCACCTTGACTTGACATGACTTATTTACATTATAAAAACTCCTGATTGGAACCTTGGGGCATGACATGACTCAATTACATTAAAAATAGATTCTTGAATAAACATCGGGTTACAATACATAAGAAATACAAGTGAATACATTCCGAAGTTACAATTACATCAACACTCCCTCTTAACTAGGAAGGTATTATCTCGACACAATTTATCAACACAAGTATTCTTCTCTGTATCATCTGGATCATCATCAAGTCCTCGTCATATTCACCTTCAAGTCATATCTATCTTCAAGTCATCTTCATCTGCAAGTCATCTTCATCTGGATCTGGATCATCATCACTGGATATGGATCATCCCTCGATCTGGATCATCTCTGGAGAATCATCATTGGATCTGGATCATCACTCAATCTGGATCATATCTACTAGATCATCATCACTGGATCTTCACGGGTGCTATGTTATGATTCTTATCGTCACAGGAAGTTCTATAGATCCAGCCCTTTTTCATGCTGGTTGTAGGCCTAGCCTCCATGTAGGTCTTCTTCTAGCACTTATATCTTACCCTAAGTCAGAATGGCCCACCCAACACTTACATCTAATCATGTAGGAACCAATCCTATAATCATATCAGAAAGGCACGCCCAACACTCACATCTGACCAAGTGGGAGCACCTCCCACAACCCTGTCAGAAAGGCCTAGAACTCACATCCATCAACCAATGTCGAAAAGGCTCAGTACTTACACTCGGCCATGCGAGTAACCAATACTGCATGCCGAAAGGCTCTACTCTTACATCTGACAGCCAATGTCAGAAAGGCTCAGCACTTATATTCAACCATGCAAGGAAACAATCCTTCATGCCAAAAGGGATCTACACTTACATCTGACAACCAATGTCAGAAGGGATTGCACTCACATCTAATTTTGTAGGAACCAATCCTACAGTCATATCAAATGGTCCCCAGTCCCAGATTGAGCTACCTAGTAACTGACCAGGTGCCTCCATCCATAGAATGGAATTCAACACTTACTTCTGATCATGTAGGAACCAATCCTACAGTCACATCAAAATGGCTCAGTACTCACATCTGACATGGAAGGAACTAATCCTCTCACCATGACAGAATGGCTTAGCCCTTACATCTGAACATGGAAGGAACCAATCCTTTCACCATGTCAAAATGGCTCTGGGTCTCAGCATTTCCCCTTGGAGGAAACCTCGATCTAGAGAATACTAAGCTTCTCCTTGAAGTACTTGAACTTCACCCTAGCCAATGGTTTCATCAACACATGAGCTATTTATTCCTCTGTCACAACATACTGGAGCTTGACTGCTCCCCTCTGCACCATATCCCTGATATAGTGATACTTGTTCTCGATATGCTTCGACTTGTCATGGAACACTGGATTCTCTGACAACTTCACGCAACTCTGGTTGTCACAATGTATACAAGTAGCATCCATCTAGAGATCAAATAAATCAGATGGTAGCTTCATTAGCCATACTACCTCACAACTAGCTGAACAAGCTGCGACATACTCTGCTTCAGCTGTACTCAGTGCCATACAGGATTGCTTCTTGCTAAACTAAGAGGTCACACCAGATCCCATATTGAAGCAACACCCTAAATTGCTCTTCCTATCGATGGCACTGCTTGCCCAATTCGAATCAACATAACCCTCTAGGTTAATCTTCTTATTCTCCTTGTACTTGAGCCCATAATTAATTGTGCCCCTTAGGTACCTCAGAATATGATTTGTTGCAATCAAGTGAACATGTCTCGAATCTTTCAAGAACTGACTCAAGGTGTTCACAACAAAGAAAATGTTTGGTCTCGTGTTCATTAGGTACATCAAGGACCCAATCATTTAACAATACATCTTAGCATCAACCGCTTCTAATGAAGCATCACTTAATAGCTTCATGTTTGATGCCATAGGTGTGGTCATGGCCTTGCAGTCCATCATCTCGAACCTCTTCAGGATCTCTACTACATACTTTCCTTATCCGAGGGAGATTCCATATGCATTTTGTCACACCTCCATGCCTAGAAAATAATGCATCATACCCAAGTCCTTCATTTCGAACTCAGTAGCAAGCTTTCTCTTCATATTAGCAATCAACCCATCCATACCTGTTACAAATAGATCATCTACATACAATAGGAGCATCACTGGGTTTCCATCTTCAACCTTGTAATAAAGGTTGGAATCTACTTTACTCTTGGTAAAGCCCAAATTGGATAGAAAGTTGTCAATTCTGTTGTACCATGTCATGGGTACCTGTTTCAAACTGTACAGGGCTTTCTTCAATCTATACACATGAGACTCCATGTCATGTGTCTGAAAACCAAGTGGTTGTTCTACATACAACTCCTCTTCCACTACACCATTCAAGAAAGTCGTCTTGACATCCGTTTGGGGTATCTTCCATTTCATCACTGCAGCCAGAGAAAGTACTAATATGATGGAAGTGTATCTGGCTACAGGTGCAAAGTTTTCTTCATAGTCTATTCCTTCTTCCTATAAGAAACCACAAGCCACGAATCTTACCTTATATTTCTCTATGCTACCATCTGCAGTGTGCTTCATCTTGTAGATCCATTCAGAAGGTACAACCGAATTCCCTTCTGGTCTTGGGACGACATCCCAAACATTGTTCTTCATGATCGATTGATACTCTTTGATCATAGCATCCTTCCATTCTTTCCTTTCTGTCACTTCTTCATAATTGGAAGGTTCTTCATTGATAAATTCAAATAGTAAAGCTACATATCCCGAGCAGGATCTGGTTCTCTTTCTTTCTCTGTGATTCTCTTCTAGAGCCCCATATATTTCCGCATCTTGGATAATTTCTCATACCCAAGCAGGTTTCCTCTTGTGAGGACTCTTCTCCTAAGGTGAATCTACAGGTCTTTCTAGTTCTTCAAATTCTTGATCTTCTTCTTGAGTTTCTTCATTCATGGTTGTATCATGAATTCTGGGTGCTTCTGCTTCTTCAGATTTTTTAGCAGGTCTCTTTCTAGATTTGTTGTAAGTTGTGTCTTCATCAAATGTTACATCCATGCTGATGTCGATATTCTTGAATCCTGGGAAGTATATTATGTAATCCTTCGAGCTTTCAGAGTATCCCACAAATATACCCTTCTTTCCTGAAGGACCTAGTTTTGTTCTCTTCTCTTTTGTAATGTGTATGTACAGTGGACAACCAAATATTCTGAAATGGCTGAATTCTGGTTTCTTGCTGGAAAAGACTTCTTCAGGTGTCTTGTTCTTGAGTACTCTATGTGGAGTATAGTTCTGTACATACACCGCTATTCTAGAAGCTTCTGCCCATAAATGCATGGGAAGATCTTGACCATGAAGCATTGCTCTTGCATCTTCCATGATAGTTCTATTCTTCCTTTCTACAACCCCATTTTGTTGTGGATTATATGGAGTGGATAAATCGCTCTTAATCCCTAATTCTTTGCATAAGTCTTTGAATTCAATTGATGTGAATTCTCCGCCATTATCTGATCGAAAGTTATTGATCTTCTTTTCTATGTGGTTCTCAATCAAGGCTTTGTTCTTCATGAAGTAAATCCATGTCTTCCTAGAAAACTCATTAATGAAAGAAACATAGTATACATACCCGCTTAGTGATCTTGATGAAATTGGTCCACATACATCGAAGTGGATGATTTCCAAGATTCTTTTTACCCTGCTCTCGCTACTTGGAAATGTCTTCTTTGTATTCTTTCCTTTCACACATCCTTTGCAGATGCCTTCATGTTTTGCTTGATTTTCTAGAAGAACTTCAACAACTTTACTTGCAAGTGGTAGTGCTCTGTAATGCACATGTGCAAGCCTTCTCTGCCATAGTTAGTTTGTCTCTACTGTGTCATGGACCAAAGCTTGTTCTGGATGGCCCTTCAATTTGTATAATCCTCCTTCCTGTTCTCCGATTACTATTTCATAGTCAATAGTCCTTCCTCTTGACCGCATGAGGACTTGGCTATCTAGAAATGCAACCCTCATGCCTTTTGCATCCAATGCTGATATGGATAGAAGATTCTTCTTTAGTCCTAGTACAAAAAAGACATCCTTCATTTTCATAGACTTTCTCGACTCTAGCTTGTAGGAGGATTCACCACTACCTTTTATGGGATATTGGTAGTCATCCCCAAGTTTCACCTTATGGGGTGAATTATGTTCAGATAGTTTCTAAAAGGATTCCCTAAAACCTATCATGTGTTTGGAAGCCCCACTATCAATAAGCCAAGCTTTGCTTCCATGAGTGACAATTCTCGTCAGAGCGGAGATCAAAACATATTCATCTTCACTTGAAGAGTCTTCACTTTCTTGTTTTACTCTCTTCCTAGGAGGATCATCATCCTCAACAGTGTGAGCATGATGTCTTCTTTGGATTTCTTCTTCTTCTTGGATCCATTCTTATTCATGGGACAATTTCTAGCAAAGTGTCCTATTTCATCGCATTTATAACATCTGAGTTTGGATGGATCCCTTCTTATAGGATTGTTTTTCTGATGAGAATGCTTACCTTGGTGATGATGATTTTACCTTCTTCCTTTCCTGGAGTGTACTGTGAGAGCTTGATCTTCACTTCCCATATTTTCTTCTCAAGTTTCTATTCGAGCTTCTTCTTGTGAACATTCTTCCCACTATCTACTGAACTTGACTAAATTCTTCCTAGCACAGATTCCTTGGATGAAATAACCCCATGACCTAGGGAGGCCATTCAAGGTTGTCATCATAACTTATGCATTCTCCACTTCTTCGTCTACTGCTTCCAGCTGTTCTTTGATCTAGGGGACCCTTGTGAAGTATGACTGGATGGTCTTCTCATTCTGAATCTTTACATTCTTCAACTGGTTCCTTAGAGTCATCTTCTGATTGATGCTCTTCCCTTCAAATAGTTTGGTTAGGGAATGAAACATGTATTTAGGTGTCTTGAGGGAGGACACCTGTTGTATGACATGATCCTTGATAGAATCAACAATGATCCTCTTTTCCATAACCCACTTCTTCTTATGTAAGGCCTTGCCCTTATCTCCCTCTGGAACTGGAACCTCCTCACTGATATAGGAGTCCAACTCATTTTCTTCCAAGACCAGGGAGATCCTATAGTTCGAGGCTTAGAAGTTATCAGGTCCCCCAAGCTCTTCATCAAGCTTGGTATGATGAGACATCTTAACTGAGCACCTCAAATGGAAATACAAAATATTTATATCTTACCAGGTTAAGATGTCGAATCTGGATTTGGAGCTGAAATCCTGTAGTGTTGGTTCTAGAGCAGAATATGGTTTTTCTTTTTCCGGAGTTCTGTCCAACCAAATGATTTTATTTTGATCCCTAACTTTTATTTTGGGGAGGATATCAATCTAGGCCTGGGCTCACTGAAAAATTCTACTTCTGTGGAAATCCCTAATTTCTGCCAATAGTGTCGGGTCAAAAACTGAAAAACCTCATAAATGGATTCTGCTTCGATAGAAAGATGCACCCTAGGGAGGAGATTTATTCTACCCTACTTTTGCTGAAAATATGTGGAAAGAGATACACAAAATAGGACGCTGCAGTTCCCGCAGTTGCAAAATGTCTTCTTCTCAGGTTAGCTCTGATACCATGTTAGATTTTTAACAATAAGCTACCATAACATTAGGATCTTTAACTAAGAGAACAACAAGCACAACAATAAAACACAAGAGATAATGAACACAATGTTTTTTTTTGGGGAAACCATAAATGGAGAAAACCCCACAACTTCCTCAGAGATAGAATCAACACCAAAGTGAAACCCAAAAATAGTAAGATGATCTCTCGATAGCAGTAACCTCTTTCTTCCTTACCCCAGTGTCTTTCTCTTCCTCAGCTATGTGCTACAATTGAGTGTGAGTGAGTGTGTGATAAATAGAGAGGCTAGCTCTCTATTTATACTAATTCCCAACTTGACTAAACCCAACTAGGGATGACTTCACTAGGTGAGTCTAATAACCCTAGTTCCCTAGAACTGCGGGGACTTTAACCCTTAGACAATAGGAGGTTACCCACCTTGACTTGACATGACTTATTCACATTATAGAAACTCTCGATAGGAAACTCGGGGCATGACATGACTCAAGTACATTACAAATACATCCCGGAATAAACATCGGGTTACAATACATAAGAAATACAAGTGAATAGATTCTGAAGTTACAATTACATCAACATTAGGATCATACTATATAATTATCGGCATGGACTAGTTAGAACAATACCATGTCATGCTCGATTGCTTACACAAGTCAATCTTGTGTACTGATAGAAAAGGGAACCAAGTAAAGGTTCAAGGAATTCCAAATAAAGTTTATGTAAGGAAAATATCTGCCTTACAAGCGAAGAAATGTGTCAGGAAAGGCTGCAAGATGTTTGCAGTAAACATCGGAGACATGGAGTCTGAAAAAGAACAATGCATAGAATACTTCCTCATTCTTGAAGAATTCAAGGATGTGTTTCTCAAGGAAATCCTAGGATTACCTCTAAAATGAGACCTGGAATTTTCCATCGAACTTACCCCAGGATCAATTCCAGCTTCCAAGGCCCCTTACCGCATGAGTGCACCTGAGTCGGTGAAACTCAAGCTGCAGTTGAAGCAGTTTATAGAGAAAGGGTATATATGACCCAGTATGTCTCCTTGGGGAGCACTGATGTTGTTCGTAAAAAAGAAAGAC
>LPNX010328370.1:54833-79833 GCA_001517045.1 Pseudotsuga menziesii | reverse complement strand
GATACACTAGATATAAGGAAACCCTACCTCAGGAGCTCTAAGATACTTGTATGTTGGAGTCCATCTCATGGGGATCCAGAGTTAAACCAAGAATAGTTTCGGGTCATGGTTGGGTGGAACATGGTAGTTCCCAAGTGATTTGGTCATAAAAAGAACATAGGTCAGATCTGCCTATGAATTGTTAATGCTGGTTATTTGAGTGTGCAGGTTCAGCCATTAAAAGAGCTTCAAGTTATAGGTATGAAGCCCTAGACTTCCTATTCCATTTTCCTATAATATTTGTTGCCTATGTTAGGCAAATTATTACATTGCATCTCCTAACCCTATGTATTTGTTTCTCTATTTAAAATATGCTAGGGTTTTCATTTTTAAATTATAACCCTAGGCTGTGAGTTCATTTCTATACCATACTTATCCAGGGTTTATTCATTAGTTTGCTTCTGCAAGTTTAATTCATTTACAAATGTTTATCAAGGGTTCTGAACCCTAGTTTTAATTCATGTATTATTTTTACTGTTGAAATTGGTTTAAGTACAAACTAGGTTTTATTTCAGATCTATTATCTATCTGTCCCTTTGACTTTTATACTCTACTGACATATTCCATTTGTCAGCAGAGGCATGCTTTAGCTTTAAATAGAGTAGTGCAGAACTAAGAATTTTATATATAAGTATAAGATTACAATCTAGTGAACTTAATCTACTATCTATAGTTAAATTTATATATATATATATATGTATGTATGTATGTATGTATGTATGTATGTATGTATGTATGTACATATTAATAGATATAAAACAGAAATACAATTATTATATCTATTGTACAATTTATAACCATTTCATATTCAAATCCAAGATAAAAACTAGCAAGACCTTTCAAGATCTGTATATCTAAATACATGCCAACTACTAAATCATTTCCATTAAAAATAACCTAATCATAACCAAATAAACAAGGTAAGCATCGTGACCATTCTTTGGTCTAAATTCAAGTTCCAATTCCTAATTAAAATCCATAGTCCTAATATATAAATCTACATAATCAAAACTCATGCCATAAAAATCAAATAGCCATCTATAATCAACTCATGACCATAGTATATCAATTAACCACATTAATATTATAATTATTAAATAAATAACTCAGTGTTTACATTAAGGTCACAGGAACGAATCCTGTAGATTATCATGCTATTCGCTTACATAACCACTATGCCCTTATAGTAAAACCCACAACAAATATATAACACCCAGGAAATATAATATTATTTAAACCATGTAATTACATTTTTATAGAAGCGAGGGCAGGAATTGAATCCCTTGGGAATCCAAGCTCCAAATCGCATCCACCCTTAAAATAAAACCCATTGCATCAACCATGACCAGGAATCAAATCCCGTGGAGTCATTTACATTCAATTGAGGCCACGCTATACAAAGAGAGTATACGAGCTTCCATAATCGAATACATTCGCTATAGAAAAGTCATGAGACCCTCATGTCTGCACTCATGCTATAAGCGTAGCCTCAACCACTCTAAAATAAATACATAGTCCCTTAAAAATTAAATCCTATAATCTCATACCCTATCAACATGTCAAATCTATAGCACGATATCAATTCAGGGTTTACACCCATAAACTACTACATTTCCACATCACATAATAATAAACGAAATAGTAACGAATTACCATCATTCAAGATATCGCAGCAATCCATGGGGAGTGCTCATGCCATACGTGACATGGCCTCAACCATTTGCTATTAAGTATTAAGAGCTAAAGAAAATAAATACAAGAATTTATACACAGTCCATCCATGGAGGCGAATCTCCACATAAATCCAAGCTTAAAAAATAAAAACACATTATCCAAAAACACATAATATATGTATTCACACAGAACCTTTAGAGTCTGCAAATCAAAGTTTACAAAGTCATTCCAAGGGCTATGGCACCATTGCAAGCAATGGTGCTTCTCAGCTTAATACCCCCAAAATCAAAACATGATTTACATACACAAAAGGTAGAGTTTTATAAACGTCTCGAGGTTCCCCATTCTCTGCTAACGGCAACCTTAATATATTTACAAGCCCAAAACTTATACACATGCCCGAAGGCAAATCAAAATCCCACAGTAAAACCCAAACAACAATGTGGTAACATAGTCCTACCCATAATGCCGAGAGGTGACAACGCATGGTGTTTATCAGGCTTACCATGAACCTATGGCATCACCCATGAACCAGTGGTAAAGCCCTGAACCATGAAGCTCCATTCTCACCCTGTCACCTGCAAAAGCCAACGAAAATGACGAGGATGAGAAGTATGCAACGGTTAAGTCACGAATCAAACCTCCAACACTACCATGCAACCAATGAAGCATACCTTCATCCACTAGGGTGTCTCCTCCATCCTCTGTGCAGAGCCAATACCAAACCATCAACGAAACAAGCAAAATGACCGAGTCTCTCATGGAGCCAAGCCCTAAGCTTGGGCTGCCCCAAACCTCGAGGTGCATTAATGGCACCATCCTGGTGGCAACTATCAAACCGAAACCCACATCTCCATAGTTTGACATTGATTCATTATCGTTGGTCTCCTTTTCCATGCAAGTCTTGAACCCCCAACGTTAATGTTTGAACCATATGTTATCACTCGTCACCCCAAGCTTATATTACAAGGAATCGTGTAAGGTATAGTCCATGCAATGTGAACTCTAAACCAAATTCAATCCCCAATGCACAAGTATGTTAGGTATCGTTAGACCATAGGTTAAGTCTTAAACCTTTTGCTCTCCCATTGTCCTAGCATTAAGCTTGGAAACATGGCATATGAAATATGCCATGGTAGTTTGTGTTATTTACAAATTCAAGAGTTGGTCCTTGAATCCAACGTTTATAACCTGCCAAGAATCAAATAAAATATATGTTAATGCTTATAATAAATTAAACATGAAATATAAAAATAATGAATAATAAGTATAACATAAATAATTTATCTATGTTAAACCATTAATCAAATAGGAATTACCTTGCTAACGAGCTGAGTCTATAAGAGACCATTTTAAGAAATCTAGTGGGTATGTTAATGATCAAAATGTTCAGCGCTCTTTCTAGCTCCGTCGCTATGTATAATCTACATATGAAATAGAAGAGGTGCCTTAGTTCAAACCGAACTAAGTAAGCCTGCTAGAAAAGCAAACACTTTATCTCTCAGACCATCGTGGGAGAACTAGTCCCACCACTCCACCCACTTTAGTTCCAGAAACAAAGTTAAGTTAGAACCATATAAACAACAAGTAAGACTATGCAGAAATGAACGAAGGATATACTCGAGTAACGACACATACACCATAATGTATAACCATAAGAATAATGTAGCAAACAAGCATTATGACATCATAAGTAAAATACAATAATATTCACAACTGAAAGTAAGATGATAGAACATAATAACAACTTATGACGAAACAATGGTACATCCATCGTACATTATATCCCGCAAGTTCAATAATGTTCCGTATAGGTATTTTTTACTAGCCTAATAATTTATTTATTTTCAATTTTTGGGGACATTGCAAGTGTATTTATAATTGTGTGGTGATTTCTAAGAAGTCGATTAGCATACTAATATGGAAAACTAGAAACTTTATGGAATCCCTAGTAAATCCATAAGGGTTACCCATTAGAACATTATTGATTTATTATATTTGTATTTTTATAGTGCAAAGAATTAGTTTGAACACTTGAACCTAGATTGAATTCTCAGATCAGATTGATATGTGCATAGTTAGAAACCATGCATAACTTTAATTAGTTTTTAGTGTTAAATCAAGATATTCTCATACCAATGAAACAAAAGTGGTTTTGCTAACCAGGTTTCTTTGAGGAAAAACCATTGCACGTTTCATAGTTTTGTTTAAAAAAAGTTGTTGTAAACTCAACTAAACAAATGATTTAAAATTTATAGGAACCTTTAAAATCCAAAGGAATCCATACCTCTATACATAATTTAGACTTGTATTTCTATTATATGGTTGATTAATATGCTCAAATCTAATATCATCAAGAATATATAACAAATTCAATTCAGTAACATTTAGTATTTATTAGATTATAATTACGAAATAAATGGATGGATTTGTACAAAATAGGAAGAACAATTGCACATTGAACCTCATTTTATGGAAGGACCATTTTCATGTTCCCTCCCTTGTATCCATTTGTGTTTCGTTCATTGAGATCCTGCAAACATCGCTCAAATTTTTAATCCTTGTGTTCATCAGTTGACCAACCCACCTACTACCAATGGGTACTCTTCCTCGTGAGGGATCCCTAAGTTGCAGCAGTGTTGCATGGAAGAAGAAGTATATAATCACGATTGATGATTGGAAGTAGAGCTCCACACTTCTAAGCCTCCTTACCTTAACCAATTCCAAGTACCAAACTCTCCAATAGTCACAGTAATTTTAACAATCCTCTGGAAACCATCACAAATGAGGAAAATATAAAATATTAAAGATGATCCCCATTCATATCCTTTTCTTTCATTTATAGAATATTTTAGGTTTCTTTCATGTTCTTTTTCCCTACATACATGTGTGCACTTGACTCTCATTATTCCTTTAGTTGAGTTTTCTCATTTTATTTCTTCTCCTTAATTAACAATGTGTTCTAGTTGATTTTCTCTTTAACTAATTGTTTTCCTTTCTTATGCACATTTTCCCATTTTCAATTAACTTATTATTTATTCTTGGCATGCGCATGTTTTTATTATATCATTATTTATTCTTTTGTAAATAATTATGTTTCTCATTTATTTTTAGTTATATCTTTTAATCTAATTTTACAAAGGTTCCATCAAGGGTACCAAGGTCGTATGCATTCTCTTCAAATAGAATTTACCAAGGTTCAATCAAGGATTCCATGTTCATATACATTCCCTTCAAATATAATTCACTATGGCTCTATCAAGGGTTCCATGGTCATACACATTCCCTTCAAATAGACCTTTTTTTGTATTGGGGATGCGATACAATAATTGACACCATGTTAAATCAATATAGTGGTATCATGTTGAGAGACTAATGGTCAATGAGGAATACAATCAAGATATCCTATTGCATGCCTCACAGTCAAACCTTGTGAAGGATTGAATCCACAACCTACCTTCACGACAACATGCATCTCGTAGGCAAAAGTATCACTAATTTTTCAACCTATCACATGGAAATGTGTTATTTGTGGCATGCAATTTCCCATACAACCCTTGTTTCCAATATGTGGACTATTTGGAAATAACGATCCTATTCCTATACACATGAATTCCATGTGCATCAAATAGATCATTCGAAATAATCAAGATGTCAATATATTGCATTATACCACCAGATACCATATCCAAGCTCAATTTGGAGCCTATGTAACATTTACGCCACCTTGTGTTAATTAACACATGTGGTTCTTTGTCAGATTTGGAAGAAGGTGTCAAAGCATATGGAAATAATACAAATATATTTTCATTATCATTTCCATGCATCATATTTCCAATGGTTAGTCATCATGCATAAATCCATTACGATCATTTATTTCTAACATAATCAAAATAGTATGGTAATCATAATGTAACATAATTGTTTATGTTTTAATGTCAACACATGTCCTATTAATATGGGCCATTTGTGGTCAAATGTACTCAAATAATAACATAACATAATTAGACAAATGTCTAAGAAAAATGGGGCACTATAGAAGAAACCATAAAAAAATCATTGAAGGATGGAATATAAATCGATAAGATCACGTAGATCCATTGGAAAGTAAATGGAACATTAAAGAAGTCTCAATAAAATTCTAATGCTCATATAACCATCATAGAATTGGGAAGACATTAAAGGTAAAAGTTCAAGTTTACTAAGTTCCAGCTAAACAAAGAAACACTAGAGTGTTTTCATACAAGGATAAAATATGGCGATATGGTCCTTTCAATATATTCACATTTACCTAACAATGAACGTTAAGAGTTTGAATTTCCATGAGTCTTCCATGTTGTGTTAAGAAAATTACATGGATATCTTACCTAACAAAGAGTAATTAGGACCAAGAGCACAAGCAATGTTAACATATAATACAATTTTTTAAAATAAGTATAGAATAGTAAACAAGATAAGTAGAAACTATAATAGGTCAACCTTAAAGGAACAATTCTAGAGGCAAGGCCAAATGGTACTCAAAGAAGATGGAAAGTAAAAAAAATTGCTCATATCCTTCAATAAACTATTTGAATTAGAAAAATCCTCCTCGAATGAGTCATTGTCCAAAATGCATCACTCTATAATTTTGT
Source organism: Pseudotsuga menziesii (assembly GCA_001517045.1). Classification (NCBI taxonomy): domain Eukaryota; kingdom Viridiplantae; phylum Streptophyta; class Pinopsida; order Pinales; family Pinaceae; genus Pseudotsuga; species Pseudotsuga menziesii. The sequence continues at coordinate 73,489 of LPNX010328370.1, read as the reverse complement.
ATTTGTTCTAGTGCGCTTTGTCTGTGCAAACTATATCCATGGACTTTGGGGGCCCATTGTAGGAGCATGTCCTATTTTGGTGTTTCAGGATATTGAAATATCTATAGTTGATTTCAAGAAATAAATGAAAATTTGGAAACAAACTCTTATGAACATGTTTCTTATCCATTCAACTATATTCTACACAGAGAAATTTCCATCAATGCAAAGATCACCTCAATTGAAGACTACATGAGAAAATTAGGCTTCCTATTAGTTCAACTATGGTTTGGAAACCATTCTAACTAGTTTGTGCAATGTCAACTCTGAGTGGTATTCACACATGTGGAATTTGTCAAGCATGGAATTCCTAGAGGGTGCTAGAGGTCTAAGATCCTAACCCTATTTGGATGTTGAAGTATAGATAATCCCTAATCCCAACCCGATGTAAATATTAGAAATGTTAAATGCTTGGTCTCTTGGATAGGAAGATGTTGCACCCCTATTCTACTGATATGTTGCCCCATATTTGAGTAAAGAAAAAGAATGAGATATTGTGAGCATAAGAGAGGTAGTAAAAGTCATGTATAAGGAATCAATGGCATAATGTTTAGTGCGATTTGATATTGAGTTTATGTTTCTTTGTATTTTCATTTGATGACTAAGAAGAAAGGAGGCATAATCGTCACCTTCTCACTAGGTTCTTCCTTTCACAGTTTTCTAGTAACATCTTGCATTCATGGTTAGGATGTGTGGCATGTGTTTTTTTGAATTATAGTAAAAGTAGAATAAATTATAATATATTAAAATATGTTTCAATCCTTTATATGATGAGATATATAAATTCTTGTTTTATTGCTTGAAGTTGTTGTGTAATGGACAAATAATATTTAGGAGTTGGTGTAATATTATCCAATGCACCATCATAATATTAAACTAACAATTATAGGCTGTATTGTTATGTTATTGGTTTCAAACCATTCACTATGAGGTGAATCATATATAGCATTGACTAAAAGATTATATACATTGGTATTTGGAAGTAAATATTCCACTTCTTTCAAACTCTTCTCTTAATAATGATTAAATCACTTAAAGATGAATATCGTTTCTCTTTGATATGCATAAGTGAGGGAATTTTAATAAAGGGTTGTAATATTGTGTTCTATCCATATAATAACTTATTCTTCATTTTATAAAAGTTAATTATATGAATTGTGTCCATTCCCATAAGTTAACATTGCACATTAAATTGTATGTTTTCTTGAAATAAGAAGTTTTGAATTGATGAATGGTTTTACCAAGTAAGATTTAGAAATAATTATGCACTCTAATTATATACTTACATCCTAGAATACAACCATGATTAATGTTATGCACTCTAATTATATAGTTACATCCTAGAATACAATCATGACCAATGTTCCACTAATAGTAAAACTAAGTGCATAAGAACGCGTTGGTATATTATACTAAAGAAAAACTAGATGCATAGGATGGTGTTGGTATCAAGCTAGACAAAAGCTAGACAACAAAGATTGTAGAGGGGCATGCAAAGTGAAAGGTGAATAAGAAAGACAAGTCTATGACTCCATGGTTGTACCATCTTCTATGGTATGACAAGGAAATAATCTTAACAAAATCTTTTTCAAACACGCATTATCTTTAAAGTGGATGTCCTTGTGTTTGTGTTTACATAATATAACATCTTCTTTCACTGTAATACTAATTAATAGTAACATGGTTTCATATCATTCCTAATTCCTAGTAATATCATACTAACATAGTTTCATATCATTTCTAATTCCTCGTAATATGAGTCTCCATTCCTCATAAATTGTCTTACTTTATGGCCCTAATATTTTTCCATGCGAAAATTGTTTATTTTGATGCAGTTATCCACGTAATCTCGGCAATTTATATCTTGTATTTTAATGCCTATCATATCACAAGTGCAATGTCACTATCAATAGAATTACAGCCCTAGTAAAACATTTGTAGTGGGTAAGTGACTATTAGACATTATGGAAGAGTAACAATTAAACACCTGCTTTTGAAAATCGTGACAACAATGAACACCCATTTTGAAATCGACTTTTCTGCCAAAGTCATAAGAAGTCATTAATGGAAGGACATTTTCTTACACAAGATCCCATACCATATAAATTAAAGCCAATAATGTATCTGACGTGTGTCACGAAAGAGTGATTTGGTGTAGAACTTTGGGTGCCGCTATTGTTCGAACGGGGGACCCAGTTGACCTAAAACGAAAGTAACCAAGACGAAGCCACAACCTTGCGGCGATGGCGTGTCTGGTCCGTTCTTTCTTCTGTATCTATCACGATCAAATAATGAATAGATTCGCTTCTAATCTCCAAATACTTTGCGAGTTGTCTAAACAGGCTACGAATTTTTTGATTTATTTATTTTTATATCTGTTTTGGTAATCAATTTTCACATAATTAAATAAAAACATTGCTGGATTTTACAAAATGTAGATATTAGATGTTGTTCTGATTTCATTTGTCCTTAAAATCGCCCAAAAAAGTTACAAATTGTGTGGTTTAAATTCACCGAATTAGAAAGAAAAACCAGCCTGAATGTCAAAATCTCAAAATCTATTCCTGCTGCCAATACTTTGTCGCTTTTCTCAAAACGTCCACGTGATTTCCGAGGGAAGAGAATTGTATATTCTTCATCTCATCTGTAAGCGTGGATTTTATTGCAAAGGAAAGAGATCGGTGAGTTGAAAAGAAAAGATCCAACTCGGAGAAGTTCTACGCAATTGAAACTTGGGATGGCGTTTGAAGAGCCCTATGTCCAAGAAATGAGTTCACCTACTTCCAACAGGAGTGAAAATGGAGGTGCTAACCGCGAGGTTGTAGAATACATTCCTCGGCTAGGTCTCTACGCTTTTGGGAGCTGTTCCAATTCCATTAAGTTATTACATAACCAATCTGGTTTTGGATCCGAAACAACGGTCATGAGGGGATTTGAGCACAGGACGTTGTCAGATTATAATCAGGATGGTTGTTTTCGGTGTTTGTGCTAGAAATTGTTTCAGACTACAACAAGAACAAACTAGTACAATCTCAAAACAAAAAAACAAAGTGGAATTGGTTTTTTGTAATTTTTGGTTTGAAAGTTCATGAACAAGAAAGTAAATAATCAGCAAACTTTGCTAACAGAAGTACTAAATCATGAAAAGGCATGGAGGAGTGACATGTAAACACCATAAAATATGAATATAATCCATGAACATTATAAACATAGTATGAGTTTCTCCACAACACATGAGCATTTGCATGAATAAAACCATTAAACAAGAAATCAAGTCATAAATTGTGGGGTCAAACAGATCATAAACAAAATCCACATAAAAGATAAAATGGCTTATATGTATATATACATTAGTATCAGTCTTCAACACTTACATGAGAGTTACGAGCATTAGCTTGAACATACATCCAGCTCTAAAGCCCTTTCTTGAACAAAATTTGAACCCTGCCCCCATAAGCATTCTTACTTTTATTGTTTACTAACAAGGGTAGTTCCATAACTGTCATAAGTGTCTTTTAGGTCACTCGAATAATACAAAAAATGGTTATATGTTAAAGATAACAAAAATATAATATAACAAACTGAAATACTTGACAGTTGGCCACTAGATGGAATTCATAACTTCTTAGCTGCTTCTACCAACATAGCGATCCCCTCCAATGCATGAGAATGCTTCTTACTTCGCTCCTGCTCCATTTCCAGACTTCCAACTATGTTCAATAACATTTCATTCTGTTTACTTAACTTCTGAACCCGTTGGGTTAAATCTCCAGGTTGATTCTGGATTTGTCTTTTTCTCTTTAATGCTTCCTTCGAGACAACTATCAATTCTTGATTGTGTGCATTAATGTCTTCGAAATCTTCTCTCAATCTCCTATTGGTTATTATCAACCTGTCATTAGTTTCATTAAGAAACTCAATCTGTGGCTTATGTTTCTGCAAGGTTTTCCTAAGGTTTTCAACTTCTGAGTCCATATGCACCTCTCCATGCATTATAGAATCCTAGTTTGACAACCATGGGATATGAAGTTTCTTAAAATCATCTCATCTTCATGTTTGTCTTTCATTGCTTCTTGTACTGAAGAAACTCATGAAGCTATACCCTATTCAGTGATGAAAGTAGTTTTCCCTTCTGAAGCCTTATGTCCTCCTTGAGCCACGGTTCTAACGAAACTAAATGATCATCTTGAATATAGTGTTGTTGTAAGCTCGAATACTCTTCATTCTCCATATTTTCTTCACTGGAAGAATCTTCAATGACTGTAACATTCTCATTTTTCATTTTAGGGTTTAAAATTCGCTTCATATTCAATCTGAGTTTATTGGTAGCTCTGGTCTTGGGCTCTACTTTGATTCTCCCATCTGCAAAAGAGTTTTCTTCTAACTTTTAACCTCCAGGACTTGCAAAACGTTACCCTTCAAATCAGCTGCAACATAAACTTTGGTTGAGCTTTCCTATACACATGTAGAAATCTCCTTTCATTCTGTTGAAGCAATATTTTCATCAAAATTTAAATTAGATGTCTTCTCCATTTTTCTTTCCTCTAAAATATGGTCTTGCTCCTCATCTAATGCTTTTCTTCCATCCTCATCAACAGACTCTTTGAATCCTTTAGATGAGCTATTTTCCTGATTGTTATCCTGCATTAAGTCTTCAACCATCTCTTTTTTAAACCTTTTAACAAAACCAAACTGCTTGTCAATCAAGCTTTTCTTTACTTGGTCATCTTGTTCATTACTAAAACCTGACCATAATAAGAAATGGTCCCAACTCCTGTTCTTCTTTTGCAAGATTGTACATATAATCAACTTGATTAAGCCATGGCGAAACACTGACTGGTTCATATGATTAAAATGCACCTTGACTCTATTTGACATCTTCTGAAGACTTTTTAAGAGAAAGAAGGAAAAATTCATCTTGGAATGGTGATTTAAATGCTGCAGAAATCTAGCATGGTATTTAAATACTAATGCAAATCTACCATCGCATGTAATATAGTTCTGAACAATACCAATGGCTTCCTTCCACTATGGCTTAAATTTTTCTAATGGAATTTCTTTGCCCCAATCTAGGGCTTCATTCCCTGGTAGCAAGAAATTGTTAGGGCTGAAACTGAAAGGGATTTTTTTAAACCAAGCTTCTCCATCAGTTGGGACACATATGGCTTCAGCAATTAAATATTCTGTTAGCTCTAACCTGAGAGTACTAAATGTCATAGTCTCATTGATGAAATTCTGAGCAAAAATATGTGAAACCTCAAGATTGAAACTAGCGATCCTCTCAAAGAAATTAAACCACCATGATGTTTTGAATAACTCTGCACATTCTAGAAACTTAATAGCCCAACTTGTGTCTATAGGCTTGTACCTATTAATTTTCCCACTCTTTCCCATATCTGTTATGTATTTTAGCTTTTGTACTTCTTTAGGAAACTTCAAAGATTGTAATCTACATCTCTGCAACAATAAGACTCGGAACCAAAATCGTAACAGTTGAAAACCAAACCTAAAAATCGTGACAGCTGAAAACCACGATTTTCTGAATGATATTCTCACAATTCCATACATTTTTCATGATTAAGGAGTCATGTTATGCACATGTGTCATAATGTTTTCAACAGGTGTCTATAATTCTCCCATTATCCTCGATTGCAACAACCATGATAATCCACCACCCTTTTCAATAATTCAGGATTCCTGCAGCGCTTTATGGTATAGATCTTGAACTCTGTGCTACAGGTATCTCCTCATAACATTTTTTGGAAAAAGGCTTGAAACAAGGGTTAGACCTTAGATATATACCATGAATTAAAATGCATTTTCTGACTTCAAAAGACTATAATACTTGATAAGCCATTAAAAGAAAACCAATACAAAAAAGGAAAAACTTAAAGCAAACTATAAGTTATAAAACCCAAAAACATGCATTTAAACTATTAAAATTTAAAACAAACTCAAAATGAAAGGTAAATAAGACATAAAACCTTAGAAAAACAAGACACAAAGAGTAAGAACAATTTTTAGTCTTAACATCTGGTTCATGCTGAGGGATGAAAGCCTCCTTGTGAGGTTTCAAGAACCCGTAGACCAGTGCCTTCTACAAACTAAATTGAAACTTCTCGGTTATTCAACAACTTCCATTGGGCAATTGGAGTCTTTATTCAACCTATCTCATACAGATATATTCAATGAATGATAATTCTTTCACCTTCAGTAACTGTAGAAATGCTTGAGAAATCGTCTATTCACTGTATTGGACAATTCTTCACATTCCATAGTGTGCAGTATAAATGTGTTATTTTCCAAAATATTTAAATTTATAAAAGGACCCAACCACAAATTATCAAATTTTCCATGCTTACCCTTTTTCTCTTTCGTGGCATCCCATCTAAGTACCATGTCTCCACAAGAAAAAGTATATTCCTTTACTTGCTTGTCAAATCTTTCTTTAATCTTTTTCCTTTAAACTTGAGCTTTTTTAGCTAGAGCTTCACGTTCCTGCTACAATTCAATCAATGAAAAATTTCTTCTTTGAATATCATTAGGTTCTTCCTGACTATCTTGAAAAAAATTGATCACTGGAATACCTAGTTGGATTGGAAACACAAAATCGGTACCATACACGAACTGAAAAGGAGATAAACCAATGGCTTTCTTGGTGGTTATTCTATCTTCCCATAGTGCATACTTCAACATTGAATCCCAAGATCTATTTTTCTAATTTAACACTTTTCTAATGCTCTGAATGTTATTTTTGTTAGTTGATTCTGCCAATCCATTCACTTGGGGGTAGTAGGGTGTAGAATGTTTTAAAATAATTCAATTTTGTTCACAAAAATTAATCATGGCTTTAGACTTGAAAGCGTTAGCATTATCAGTCAACAGTTTCTTAGGACAACCGAATCTACTCAAAATATTTTCTTGAATGAAATTGATGATTACCTTATCAGTTGCATTCCTTGTAGGAATGGCTTCCACCCATTTTATGAAAAAATCAGTAGCTGTAAGTATCCATTTTTGCTGCTTAGAGGAAGTAGGATTGATCTCGCCTATAAAATCCAGACCCCACAGTTGGAAAAGATCATTCACCACAATGGGTTTTACACATAAAGACACAATCTTTTGTTTGCTATCAAAATTTTGACATTGAATACAAGCTCTGACCTGCGGATAGACATTAGAAAAAAAAGAAGGCCAGTAGTATCCATGGAATTAAAAATGAACTATATCAGCATACCATTCTGACTCTGCATATTTATCCATGATATGTTATTTATCCTTCCCTGTTTGCGACTCTGCCTGTATTGGTTTTTCTGTCATCAAATGAAGACCAAAGGCTTCACAATTTGAAACATCCAATAGTTTTTCTAAGCTCTGTCCTTTTACAAGCTTGGTAGGTTTAATTTCCACATCATATTCCATAATTTTCGCAATCCATTTCTCCTTCTTTCCTTCATTGTCTGGCTGAATAAAAAATATCTTTAACAGCAGCATTAGGCACATAAGCAAAAATATTTGAATGCAGAATATAGATTCTAAAAAAATTCAATGCTTTTACCAGTGAATATGCTTGTTTCTCTAATATACTGTATTTTAATTCTGAATCTCTGAGAGTCCTGTTGAAGAAAGCTATAGGCTTCTCTAATCCATTTGCATTCTTTTGTAATAGAACAACAGCTACTATATCTTAAGATGCAAAAGAGAAAGTCATAAATTTTTTTGAAAATTCTGAGCTTACCAACACTGGTGCCTCTGTAAGGGCTTGTTTTATCTTCTCAAATGAAGCTGTGGATTTTGTTGTCCACTTCACCTCCTAGTATTTTCTTAACATGGATGTTATCCGCTTTATTGTTTCAACAAAATTTGGAACGAACCATCTCAGAAAATTTATTTTTCCAATAAATGATTGAACATCCTTCTTACTTCTTGGAAGACTGATTTTTAAAATAGCTTTGACAATTTCAGGATCTATTCTAATTCCACCTGTTGAAACTAGATGTCCCAAGATATTTCTCTCTTGAACAACAAAATGTGACTTCTTAGGATTTAATGACAGTCCAAACTTCCTACACTTCAGAAAAGTTTGTTTGATATGTTTTAAATGCTCTTCATCATATTGAGAAAACACAGTAATATCATCTAGATAAATTACTGCAAATTTTTCTTTTTCCCCAACAAAGGCTATATCCATAGCTCTTCGAAAGGTTTCACCAGCATTCATTAAACCAAACAACCTCTTGTCATACATAAATGTACCCCAACAAGTAGTGACAATTGTTTTCTCCCTGTCACCCAGATGCATAGAAATATGATTATAACCTGAGAATCCATCAACCATTGAAATTCTCTAGGCACCTGCCACTTTCTGCAAAATTTGCTCAATATTAGGTAATGGATAATTATCCTTCAGTGAAGCTCTATTCAAATTGTGAAAATCCACACATAACCTTATCTCTCCATTATTCTTTCATACTGAAACTAAATTTTCCACCCAAGATGAGTATCCAAGTGGAACAATTATCTTTGCATCCAATAATTTCTTGACCTCTTTCTATATGACTAGAAACAAAGCTGGATTAATTCTTCTTAATTTTTGTCTAAAAGGTTTCACATTTGGCTTCAAAGGATCCTTATTTTGAATGATGTTTGTATCATAGGTTTTTAAATCTTCATAAGACCAAGCAAAGATATCAACATATTCCTTCAATCATTTAATATACCTGTTCCTTTGCTCAATTGAAAGATTTTTTGAAATTTTCACCATCCCGAGCTGCTCTTCTATGCCAATATTACAACTTATAATATTCTTTTCTGAGAATTGCATGGCCATCTTTAACAGAGTATCATCTTTATAAAAAATCATTTCAAGGGGAGCCAGAACTTTGGAAATAAAATTTCCCTTCAACTCGATAATCTTATGACCTGGAATTGCATTTTCTGAATATTCATCAAAATCCTCAACTTCAACATCCTAGTCTTGGTTGATCAATAAATTTGAAAAATCTCGAGTTAACTCCAAGAACCTTTTGATTTCCAAATTGTCTTCAAAAACTCTCTATTATCTGATATTATCAGGTACTAAAGGTCTATATCTAATTTCAATTGGATATTTTAACTGGGTTTGTTTTGGAATTTTAAAGTGTGTTGCTGCCAATGCAAGTGAATCAGCTATTTGATTATGATCCCTGAGAATAAAAGAAATATTGAATGCTACAAAATAATTGTCAATAATGTCCCATACCTCATTTCTGTATACCTTCAACAAATCCTGTTTTACTTGATATTTGTCCCTCACTTGTTGGACAACTAATTCGGAGTTGCCAGAAACATAAATCTACTGAATGCCCAGGTCCTTTGCAGCCCTTAAGACAAGTATTAATGCCTCATACTCTGTTGTATTGTTAGTAGTCACAAATTCTAAGTTATACATCAAACTGATCACCTCTCCACCAGGATAAATTAAAACAATGCCTGCTCCTACTCAGTTCTTGGATGAGGAGCCAACAAAATACATCTTCCATAGCTCATCTTTTCGCTTGATACTATGTTTGATTGGTGCTTCCTTTTCCACTTGTAACATGTGATTTGTATCATCATCACTGAAATGTAGCATACAAGATCCCAAATATTTTTCTAGAACATAAATAGGGTGATTTGTTGGGTTCTTATTATCTGTGACAATATAAGAATATTGTAACTCCCTATACAATCTTCTATTTTCTCCTCCAAAAATAGGAATAGTTGCATAATGATAAATTCATATGCAGTGTACCACCCACCTTCTTTTCCTAATATCTTGAAAGTAACATACCAAACTTAGGAGTGATATCGGCAACCACCACATCCATAATGACACTCTTCATGGGTAACTAAGTCAAATTTACCACAAGACCCTTAATCACTCCTAGGCATTTAACAACTATGGAATCAAATGCATATAAATCATGATATGGTTTTGTAATACTCAAACCAAGAGCCTCCATGACAACTTTAGGCATCAAGTTGTGAGAAGATCCAGAATTCAATAAACACTTATGAATCATTTAATGATGGACAGTTAGGGTTATATAAAAAGGTGGAGAAGAATTTGAATCATTTTCAGTTTTATCATCTAAAGAAAGACAAATAAAGATTTTAGGATTTTGTTCTTGGATATTTATAGTATCTGAAGGCATCTGATTAGCATGTGCACCTAACATTTTTAAAACATGATTCTTGTAACAAGGATTCTTCATCAATTTAGTTAATGGCACTAGAATATTGACCTTACACAGTTCATTCTCAAAATAAAAAATTTGCACATTTTCGTTCACTTCTTCAATCTCTGCAGCCTTATTGGTCACCCTGATTTTGTATTCTTTCCCGTGTATGATTAGGTATCTTCTTTGCAGGAGGAGCAACCTTCTTTTTGGGAATATGAGTAATTTTCTTTGGACCATACCTCAAGTTAATAGACTTCTTAGGTTTAGATTGACATATATCAGCTGAAACTTCGGGACCAAAATCACTTTCTGTTTGATAAACATTTGCATCAAAAAGCTCAGAATTTTGATAGTCATGTTCAGTTAGGAAACCCTCTGATGATAATTCCCCAAAGTAGTTTATATCCTGACTCGAATCCTCATACTGCACATCTTCACCTTCTTCAACTTCCTCTATTACATTATTTTGGAGTGGAGGAGGAACCATCTAATCTTCATTTTCCCTTCTTTCCCTTTGAATGTCATTATTTCTTCGTTCTCCAGGGATGAATCTAGGAACAAATGGACGCCTAAACTGATTAGGATTTCTTTCCCCCACTTGCCTAGGTTTATTTTGACTCTTATCTAATTCCAAATTATTCAGTTTTGTAGTCAAATTTCTAACCAACTTAGCCATTTCATCTATTTTAATCTCTGTTGTCTGTGATGCAGAAGTTGGCGGGATCACTTCCCTTTTACCCTTTCGGTCATACATTTGATGATCTGAAATTTCTTTAAGCCTAATTGAAGCTAAAATATTAGATTCAACCTCCAATGCAACTTCTTGCATGTATAGTAAAGTCACTTACCTTCTCTCTCTTAAATGCAAGGAAAAATCATGACCAAAGGAATTGGCATAGGTTAGCTTAGTTGAGGTTTTAGTAGGTTTGATTTCAGCTGAGATCCTACCATACATCTTATTAAAACATTTAGAAAAGTTTGCTATAGTTTCATCTTTTTTCCTTTTTAAAGCTCCAAATTCTATAATGTAATAGGTATGATCTTTCGTGTCTCCCCACCGCCTCATAAATAGCTCTTGTAGTTCTTCTATAAGAGTTATTGAATTAGCTAGTATCTCTCTGAACCATTTCCTTACCTCCCCATCTAAACTTTGCACAAGCATCCTCATCTACACATCTTTAGCTTCAATATTTTGATTATCTACATTGTTAGGATTATTAATCCTCCCTTGTCCAAATTTGGTCATATGTCTAAATCAGGAGTCATGTCTAAATTGGGAGTCCATCCAATCTATTTTTAGTCACTAGCACCATTAGGTCCACTTGGCCTAATTGGGGCACATGTTTCAGTTACTAAAGTGTGCGGAACACTAATTGAGTCCTACTGCCACTGATTGCATCTGCATGCATCAATTTAGGAGCCTCCTAGACCAATCCCTACAATTTAGGAGCCACTGGGAGTGCTGGGAGTGCTGATACCAACCAAGGTCAGTTGAGTTGAGTTGGTGACTAGTCAAGCTAAGTTAGGAGTCAGTTACATTTAGTTCTAGTCCTCTACATTCAGTTAGTGTTGGGTTTGCATGGTTGCATGTAGGAGGGGCACATTTTTCACCTACCACAGTCAGTTATCCTGATTCAACATTTAATGTAACACTTGAGTTGTGTTTTAGAACTCCAATGAACTTCGGTTAGGTTTAGACAAGGTCAATTAACTATTGAGTCCTCCGACAATGATTTAGACAAGGTCTTAGTTACCTATAGTCAAGTAGACTCTAATCAATTCTAATTTCCTCATGTGCATTCGAATTGCATGTGGATGTTTAATCCATTGTACTTCATTGTAATTACTATCTAATTACTCTTTGATTAATTAAAAGCATTCACTACTGCAAGCCATTTTTGCACTGTTTCATTCTTCAATAACTGAGTAAATTGTGTGATCTATCTGTGAGTTGTGTGTTTGTCCACAGACCTATGTGCTCAATTTAATATGGCAGTAGAGCCTCAGCGGACAAGACACTTCTCCTCCTCAGATCTCATACTAGATCATTTTTTAGCAAAATTGCTCCTTCCAGCTCTGCACCAGAAGCCGAAGGTTTACCACTTAATACCCCAAGTTAAGGAATTGTTGATCAAGATTGCTTGATCAACTATGATGGGTGTGATGAAAACCTGAAATGTGTAGGATTTCGACCTTATGGTGCCCCTTTTGTGTTTTTTTGCAGATACAACTTCGAATGGCTTCATCAATTCTCGATTCATCAGTTCCCCTTCTCACCCTATTCACAAACTATTCAGAATGGAAGATGAAGATGATTGCATCTCTGAAGAGACAAGATCTCTATGAGTTGTCTATTGGACTTGGTGAAGAGTTTTTTTAGAGAAAGGATGACTGGATAAATAAATGTGATGCATCTTATGGAAATATATATATGGCCATTTCTCCTGCCATGCTCTACCTCAAAAGATCTGTTAGAAACCCAAAGGATATCTAGAAAATATTGGACAGAACCTTTGGAATGATTGATCAGGATCATAATATCACTTTGGAGAGAACATCTAGCACCATAAGCATCTCTGATCCAAAAATATTGGCCTCCACTCTCTTTGATGAAGTTGTTCAAGATGAAGAAGAGGCATAAGCTTCTACACAGTCAATTCGAATTGAAGACAGTCTCCATGCAGTGACTCCTTCTCCTAATGCTCCAGAAGTTTATGAGATCTCTGATATCTCATCTCCTCATATGGATGAAACAAAATAAGACATTCGAATCTCTGATATTGAAGAAAAATACTGCTGCACTTCCATGCAAACATTCACTGGTGATTTTCTTTTGAATTCTGTGCAAAATTTACGAGTAATTTCTTCTGAACGTGAAGAGAAATTTGATTTTTCTCCCTCTAATGTTGCTGCTGGTGTGAAAATATGTAATACCTTGTATATTTTGGAAGAAATATTATATTACCAGAGTGAACCATTCGCTCTCCATGATCTAGATCTTCTAGCAAATTCCTGTAGGATTGCATGCACCAAAATTCAGAATTTTGAAGAAGAAGAAAGCTGTGCATCCACCTTCTCGGTTAACCATTTATTTGAATATGATATTAAACTTATTGGATATGATATGGTATTATTTAGATATGATATGATATTTCTTGGTTTAATATATCAAATTCATAATATTTCAGTACTTCTTGTAGATGTTCTCATCAATAGTGTGAAGAAACAAGTACCGCAAGTCTCCTACAAAACTGCTACTCGGGATTTGATTTGATTTCACAGTTTTGGATCTATTGTGAACCTAATTATATATGATTTAATTTCTGATCTGATATTATTTGGTTCATATTTTAAAATCCAAGAGGTTTTAGTCATGCTTGTAGCTGCTCTCACTAATTCCGGTGTGAAAAATCAAGTACCGCAATTCTTCCTCAAAATTGCTGCTGGGGATTTGGTATTAGTTTCCTCTTACGAGGTTGCTGATATTTTATTATGTGATTCATTAGCTATTTCATAATCTATATCAGACTATGGACCTTAATCATTCGCTCTCAACAGTCCCAGTGCTTCTCTACCATTGATCACATGCTCATCTCGTCATAGAACTGGTAAAGAGGAAGATTTTCTGCATCCGCCTCGACACTTGCTCCTAACACTTGGGGTTGTTCTTACCACTCATGTTTTTTTATTCATGGCTGCAACATATCAGTTTCTTGAGTGTTCCTCACATGTTCTGAATCCTCAAGAACCTTTTCTCACTTATCAGTTGACTTTAGTTGCTCTACATGGGTCTAGTCTTCATCCGACAACTGTCTATATTTCAGATTTAGTTGAGCATATCATTCTTCTTCCAAAGAAGAATATTCCTCCAGACATAATTATGGAGAGGTTCGCATTCTAGGCCCAAGGATACCTATGCACAAAAGAATCAGATTGATCTTGATTCGACCTACTTGATTAGAGGGGAGGCTTTCTTCCCATGTGGTTTTTCCCTTAGCACCTTGTTTTTGAGTAGTTACTTTACTTTACTTGATGTAATGGGAAACCTATGGTCTTAGTTACCAAGGCCCATAGATTGTCCAAGTTAGCATTCAGGGGGGGTGTTAGGATTATTAATCCTCCCTTGTCCAAATTTGGTGAGATGTCTAAATCAGGAGTCATGTCTAAATCGGGAGTCTATCTAGTCTATTTTTAGTGACTAGCACCATTAGGTCCACTTGGCCTAATTGGGGAACATGTTTTAGTTACTAAAGTGTGCGGAACACTAATTGAGGCCCACTGTCACTAATTTCATATGCATGCATCAGTTTAGGAGCCTCCTAGACCAATCCCTACAATTTAGGAGCCACTGGGAGTGCCGATACCAACCAAGGTCAGTTGAGATGAATTGGTGACTAGTCAAGCTAAGTTAGGAGTCATTTACATTCAGTTCTAGTCCTCTACATTCAGTTAGTGCTAGGTTTGCATGGATGCATGCAGGAGAGACGCATTTCTCACCTACCACAGTCAGTTAGCCTGAGTCAACACTGAATGTAACACTTGAGTTATGTTTTAGAACTCTGATGAACTCAGGTTATGGTTTAGACAAGGTCAGTTAACTATTGAGTCCTCCAATAGTGATTTAGACAAGGTCTTAGTTACCTATAGTCAAGTAGAGTCTAATCAATTCAAATTTCCTCATGTGGATTCGAATTGCAAGTGGTTATTTAAGCCATTCTACTTCATTGTAATTACTCTATAATTATTCTTTGATTAATGAAAAGCATTCACAGCTGCAAGCCATTTTTGCACTATTTCATTCTTCAATAACTTAGTAAATTGTTTGATCTATCCTATGAGTTGTGTGTTTGTCCACATATCTATGTGCTCAATTTAATATGCATAGCTTAGAAATGCATCTTAATGCTCTTCAATAGTAGTCGCACCCTGACCATTAAACCTAAATAAGTATTTATGATAATCTCCTCCAGGGAGAGCATTAAGGGGATGAGGAAGAACTAAAGGAGCATATCTAGCAGCTACCATTCTATCCATCATATCGAAAGGCTCTCGTGCTAGCATTTTGAAACTACTTTGATTTGATGAAGACAAATGCTGAGAAACTTTGCTTGAACTTAGTTGAAAAGGTATTTTACTGGGTTTGAACTAAAACAAAGGAATCCTACTAAAAGTCTCAGTTTTTTATTTATTTATAAGACTTTGGATTAGTGAAAATTTGAAAGGTCTCAACTGGGATAGAAGGAATTAGCTAAGAAAGATTTTGTTTTTCTTCTTTAGAATATGCAAAAGGTGATTTCAACTTTAACTGTTCAGGAGTAATCAGAGAAGGAGAAGACTGATATTTTCGAAGTTTTCTAGCTTCTTTCAAAATATGTTATGGATCTGAGACACCCAAATGTAAAGGTGAAGTAGGTTTCCCTCTTGTCCCAATATTTCTAGTAGCCACTGTGAACCACTGTTTCGGTGAAAATGTAGTCTAAAATATTTTTTGACTTTGTTCACCTCTCAAAATCAAATGAAAAATGATATCCCAAGGAAGTTATAATTAAGTTATGTTCCTTGGCAACAATGCCAAAGATGTTTTTGCTATAAATTGTTCCTAGAATACAAAAGGAACAAGCTAGTATAATCTCAAAAAAAAAAAAAATGGAATTGTTTTTTTGTAATTTTTGGTTTGAAAGTTCATCAACAAGAAGGTAAATAATCAGTAAACTAACACAAGTACTAAATCATGAAGATGCATGAATGACTAACATGTAAACACCATAAAATATGAGTATAAACCATGAACATTATAAACATAGTATGAGTTCTGTCCACAACACATGAGNTATATATATATATATCAGTCTTAGTCTTCAACACTTACATGAGAGTTATGAGCATTAGCTTGAACATACATCCAACTCTAAAGCCCCTTCTTGAACAAAATTCGAACCATGACCCCATAAACTTTCCTACTTTTATTGTTTTCTAACTAAAGTAGTTCCATAACTATCATAACTATATTTTAGGTCACTCGAATACTTACAAAAAATAGTTATATGTTAAAGATAACAAAAATATAATATAACAAACTGAAGTACTTGATAGCTGGCCACTAGATGTCATTCATAACTTCCTAGCTGCTTCTGCCAACATAGCGATCCCATCGAGTGCATGAGACTAGTTCTTTCTTTGCTCCTACTCCATTTCTAGGCTTTCAACTCTGTTCAATAACATTTCATTCTGTTTACTTAACTCCTGAACCTGCTGGGTTAAATCTTCAGGTTGATTTTGGATTTGTCTTTTTTTCTTTAATGATTCCTTTGAGACAACTATCAGTTCTTGATAGTGTGCATTAATGTCTTCAAGGTCTTCTTTCAATATCATATTGGTCATTACCACCCTGTCATTAGTTTCATTAAGAAACTCAATATGTGACTCATGTTGCTACAAGGTTTTCATAAGGTTTTCAACTTTTGAGTGCATGTGCACCTCTCCATGCATTATAGAATCCTAGTTTGACAACCATGGGATATCTTGAGTTTCTTAAAAATCAAATCATCTCCATGTTTATATTTCATTTCTTGTTGTACTAAAGAAACTCTTGAAGCTATATCATGTTCAGTAATGAAAGTAGTATGCCCTTCTAAAGCCTTATGTCCTCCTTGAACTGGTTCTAATGAAACTAAATGATCCTCTTGAATATAGTGTTGCTATGAGCTTGAATCCTCTTCATTCTCCATATTTTCTTCACTGGAAGAATCTTCAATGAGTGTAACCTTCTCATTTTACGTTTTAGGGTTAAAAATTCACTTCATATTCAATCTGAGTTTATTGGTAGCTTTGGTATTTGGCCTCCAATTCGATTCTTCCATCTGCAAAAGAGCTTTCTTCTGAGTTTTAACCTCTAGGCGTTGCAAAACTTTACCCTTCACATCAGTTGCAATAGAAATTTTGGTTGAGCTTTCCTGTACACATGTAGAAATCTGCTTCTGTTATGTTGAAGCAATATTTTCATCAGGATATAAATTAGATGTCTCCTCCATTTTTTCTTCCTCTAAAACGTGGTCTTTCTCCTCATCTAATGCTTTTATTCCATCCTCATCAATAGACTCTTTGAATGCTTGACATGAGCTATTTTCCTGAGTGTTATCCTGCATTAAGTCTTCAACCATATATTTTTTAAACCTTTTAACAAAACCAAACTGTTTTTCAATCAAGCTTTTCTTTCCTTGGTCATCTTGTTCATTAGTAAAACCTAACCATAATAAGCAATGCTACCAAGTCCTGTTCTTTTTTTGCAAGAATGTACATATAATCAAATTGATCAAGCCATGGTGAAACATTGACTGGTTCGTATGATCAAAATGCGCCTTGACTCTATTTGACATCTTCTAAAGACTTTTTAAGAGAAAGAAGGGCAAATTCATCTTGGACTGCTGATTTAAATGCTTTAGAAATCTAGCATGGTATTTAAATACTAATGCAAATATAGCATTGCATGTAATATAGTTATGAAAAATAGCAATGGATTCCTTCCACTCTGGCTTAAATTTTTCTAATGGAACTCCTTTTCCCAAATCCAGGGCGTCATTCCCTGGTAGCAAGAAATCGTTAGGGTCGAAGTTGAAAGGGATTTATTTAAACCAGTATTCTCCATCAGTTGGGACACTTATGGCTTCAACAATTAAATCTTCTGTTAGCTCGAACTTGAGAGAACTAAATGTCACAATATCGTTGATGAAATTCTGAGCAAAAATATGTGAAACCTTAGGATTGAAACCAACGATTCTCTCAAAGAAATTAAAGCACCCTGTTGTTCTGAATAAATCTACACATTTTGGAAATTTAATAGCCCAACTTGTGTCTGTAGGATCGTACCTGTTAATTTTTCCACTCTTTCCCATATCTGTTATGTATCTTAGCTTGTGTACTTCTTTAGGAAACTTCAAATATTGTAACCTACATCTCTGCAACAATAAGTCTCAAAACCAAAATCGTAACAGTTGAAAACCAAACCTAAAAATCGTGACAATTGAAAACCACAATTTTTTGAAGGATATTCTCACAATTCCATACATTTGTCATGATTAAGGAGTCATGTTATGTACATGTGTCATAATGTCTTCAAAAGATGTCTATAATTATACCATTATCCTCGACTGCAACGACCATGATAATCCACCAGTCTTTTCAATAATTTAGTATTCTTGCAGTGTTTTATGATATAGATCTTGAACTTTGCGCTACAGGAATCTCCTCATTTCATTTTTTGGAAAAAGGATTGAAACAAGGGTTATACCTTAGATATATACCATGAATTAAAAAACATTTGCTGACTTCGAAAGACTATAATACTTAATAAGCAATTAAAAGAAAACCAATACATAAAAGAAATAACTTAAAGCAAACTAGAAGTTATAAAACCCA
>LPNX010328370.1:0-49397 GCA_001517045.1 Pseudotsuga menziesii | reverse complement strand
TATTATCTCATTATGAATCACATCATAATTTCTTTGTTTCTATATGGTTATAATGGTGAAATTATTAGAGAAATTTGTTTTTTCTTTAATATGCAATTTTCCAGAAAGTTGTAATTTATCTCTTCAAGAATTTTTCTTTTTTTCCAATTTAAGGTTGATTTTAAAGTTTTGTTAAACAATAATATGGGATGTTTAGTCCATGGCTCTATTTTTTACCCTAAAAAAAAGAACGTGTATACTGGTATCAACACTTTTCTATTTGGAGGGTGTTTTTGGTGTTTTTTTTGCAAAAATCATCGTTTTTATGGGTAGAGTTCTCGTTCATAGTATATAGTTCTCGTTTCATAGTATAAGTGGTTAAAAACATGCATTTAAACTATTGAATTTTAAAACAAACTCAAAATGAAAGGTAAATAAGACATAAAACCTTAGAAAAACAAGACACAAAGACTATGAACAATTTTCACTCTTAACATCTGGCTCCTACTGAGGGTGAAAGTGTCCTTGTGAGGTTTCAAGAACCTATAGACGAGTTCCTTTTGCAAACTAAACTGAAACTTCCCTGTTATTCAACAACTTGCATTGGGAAATTGTAGTCTTTATTCAACCTATCTCACACCGATATATACAATGAATGATAATTCTTTCACCTTCATTTGTAAAAATGCTCGAGGAATCATCCATTCACTGGATTGGACAATTCTTCACCTTCCATAGTCTACAGTATAAAGGTGTTATTTTCCAAAATATTTAAAATTATAAAAGGACCCAACCATAGATTATCAAATTTTCCATGCTTACCCTTTTTCTCTTTCGTGGCATCCCATCTAAGTACCATGTCTCCACAAGAAAAAGTATCTTCCTTTACCTTCTTATCAAATCTTTCTTTAATATTTTTCCTATAAACTTGAGCTTTTTCAGCTAGAGGTTCACATTTCTGCTGCAATTCAATCCATGAAAAAATTCTTCTTTCAATATCATTAGGTTCTTCCTGACTATCTTGAAAAACTTGATCATGGAATTTCTAGTTGGTTATTCTATCTACCAAGAGTGCATACTTCAACATTGAATCCCAAGATTTCTTATTCTGATTTAACAATTTTCTAATGCTCTGAATAATATTTTTGTTAGTTGGTTCTACCAATCCATTCTTCTCGGGTAATATGGTGTAGAATGTTTTAAAATAATTCCATTTTGTTCACAAAAATTAATCTAAAGCCTTAGCAGTATAAGTCAACATTTTCTTAGGACAACCAATTCTACTCAAAATATTTTCCCACCCTTTCCCACTCTTAGGACTTGAAAGCCTTAGATAGGAAAAATTTTCAGTCTTAACACTGGGTTTGACACGAGTTTTAGGTGTGGAGTCGTAATGGGTAGAATAATTACCTGTGTTTTTATTTTCAGCTAATCCTTGGGCTCATATAACTCTGCGAGGTTGATGCTAATTTCGTTTATTTTTTACTCCAGGCCTGGTTCGTCCACGAATCCGGAGAAGCAATCAGCGGGTGCCCAAATGACGATTCTTTATGGTGGAACGGTGTACGTATATGACGATATTCCTGCAGATAAGGTATAGATATGGGGATTCAAATGGCTAGGAGGTAGACGGAGACTCTGACCTAGTTTAGAATATAATGGATGTCGTCTTTGTAAAGGCCCAAGCCATGATGCTAATGGCCAGCGGTGGGAATAATTAGAGTTATATATTTACTGGACTACAGAACGGTTGTGGATTGCAGACTTCGCAGAAAATATTATTTCCTGTCATGTCATGAAGCTATGGGAGGGATCAAGCATCGACCCCCAACCTGCGTGTACCAAGTTGCACAGAGGTATATTGTATATGGACTGCACTTTTCTTATACTAAATAGTAGCATATCCCTATACCTTATCTACCTTATAGTTTGTTGTTAGATCAAGTAGATACTGATCAAATGGTTAAGAGATAACCATGAAATGAAAGACAATTTGGATTATTTTTATTTTTCTATATACTTCTTTTTCTTATCCATTTGGTAGCTATGAGTTATTATATATATATAATTTTACATTGTTCTAGTTATCTGCCATGAATTGTTAGTTATCTATTAGTTAATAATGAGTTATCCATATAGCTACCAGTTATTCATCAACTACTAATTATCTATTAGTCAGCGACCACTTAACTTTTATATTCTTTATTTTTATAATGATTTATTTTGGAATTTTAAATTGTAGACTTCAAGCAGCGCCAGAACAGGTAGCTTAATTACTTCCTAGTTATATTTGTCATCTCCATTCGGCCGCTAGTCGTTGATTTTTCTGGTCTCTCGGCCGTTGAAATTAACACAGGTAAAAAGCAAATATAAAAGTGGAGTTTTGTCCAGGGTGAATGCAAAGGGAACGTGTCAATATAAGACAGCAGAAGCAGACAATCCAGAGGCTCATCAACGATCATGAAATCTGTACATATCGTCGAGAACCGCAGTTTCATTATGCAATCTTCCACTGTATATTCCCGGTATCTAAAGCCTACCAGTAGCTATTTGGAATAAAGTAGACTGCGATTCTGTCTAGAAACTTTGCGCATGTTTACCTTTTTAGCTTTCGATGAGAAATATATCAAGTAAGATGCTAGTTTGCATGGCGTTCTGTACATGTATAGTCCAGTACAGTCCAGGGTGATCAATAGATGTACTTCGTTCGTTTTAAAGTTATTTTCTGTCCTCTTTCTTCCATTATTTCCACCAGATTGATGTAACAAAGGTTTTAAATAGTATTGTTTAGTTGGCGATCAAGAGCGGCAGTTTTAAGTGTTAAAAGTGTATTGTGGTTTTGATGATTCGTTGAGAACAAATTATGTAAGACGATTACTTTAGGATGGTTTACTACTAAGATTTCACTTACAAAAGTGGTTAGAACAAGCACATCCATAGGGCGAAGCTGACTTTGACAAGGGAGGGAGTATTGGGTGTCATTGATCACACCACCTACAAAGATCTCCCACTTTATTGATTGGGTTTGTGCTCTAAGCAAGGTCAAGCCATAAATTCAGATAGTGTATGTGTGGAAAAGAAAAGAATCATTTCAATCAGCAGTTTCCGTAGCAATTTCCAGGATCATTCCCATCAACACCAGTTGAAGCAACATCAATTGAATGAGGAGTCGCCCGAGCAGCACCACAATGAAGTCAATTTTTCCAATTATGATTAAGAATAAGAAAAAGAGAAGAGATAAGATATATGAGTTGAAAGTAAAAGCTATGAGTGATTATATTTTTTTAATTTGAATTCAATAAATGTTTTTTATAAATTAATTAACTAAAACACTTGAAGAATTCATGATGCAGCGTAGGCAAATAAAAAGTGTAAAGAAGTTACATAAATATTGTAAAGATAAATGGCGCAAATGGCGCAATGATTGTTACTCTGCATTGGACATTCAAAAGGATTGGTGAAATCGATGGTTTCATAGTCTCGACTTGTATTGGACATTCAAAAATGATTGGTGAAATCAATGGCTTTTTTTTCGTTTCTTGTCTTTTTAGAAAACCAAGAGAAAGTTCTTAATGTTGATATTAAGACCTTGAATTCTTCGAGTAAAGATTGGTGAAATCAATGGGTTTTTTTTTGAAAACCAAGACAAAGTTCTTAATGTTGATATTAAGATCTAGAATGCTCCAAGTGAAGCTTGTTGGACTAGATATAGTCATATACTTTGGAGAACACACATGAAAACACCATATGCAAATGAATACAACATATCATTAAATAAATCATATTTAAGAGGTGCATATCTTTATAAAGAATGAAGTGTTAAGGTGTAAGAAATTTGTCATGTTCCTTATTTGGAAAGAGATTTAATATCTATTGTAAAAATGATAGAATTGGGCTTAAAAGTATGAGTTTGTTAACAAAATAGCAGTGTGAATAAGCAAGGAGTTAAATTTAAAAGGTGCAGAGTGTATTGTAGAAAATAATTTTATGGAGTTTATGTCATTATTGGTTTAAATATGTGAATGGTAAATTATAATGAAAAAATGTTCTCAATGGCATTATTATGAAAACATGTTTTCAATTTGGAACATGTGAAACTTGTGCAATCTCCAATCAATACAAGGATCCCTTCTTACATGTCGGAAAGACATGTGTACCATAACTATGTAAAAATTGATCCCTTCTTACATGTACGATGTAGAGCTATGTGGTTATCATATTTAATGCATATTGATATTCGTGACTCTATATGTGTAAATTCTATATGCATATTGATATTTGTGACTATATGTGTAAAATCAATTGCCAAATGATATATCATATAAGATTGAATTAATAATTCAATAGAACACATTATTTAGTTATAGAAGGAGAGATTTGGTGGAGTTAATGTTTTTATACAATGCAAACTAGATGATATATTTTAAAACATTCATTCATTATCTGAATATAAAACTTTATTTCTTCTTGATGGAGAGGTTGGTGCATGTAGATAAATTTTAAAACACTCATTCATTATTTCAGTTATAAAACTTTATTTATTTTGGATGGAGAGGTTGGTGCATGTAGTATTACTAGACATAATGGTGAAGAACATGTGTTTATTGTTGGGATGTCATAGGTTCAATTTAGTATTTAAATCCTTACACAGAGGGGGTCCCTTGTCCCACAAACAAGGTCCTCTCATACACAAATTTGATATCTTCCTTGGCTGTGATTTTAAAATTGAATTACATGCGAGTTCAATAAATTTTGCCTCATTCAAAAGACTTGTATTAATGGACACAAACTAGAACAAAAATTGTGACCATGGTAACCAAAGGGTTACTTACTATTTGGTGGCTAGCAATGAATGAGCTGAGCCTAATTGTAGCGGTTTTCCCTTATATGGTATGGATCAAATGGACATGACCTTATTTTGAAGCAAGCACATCCTTATTTATCAATGACTGTGATCATGACATAATTTCTATGGATTGAAAATATAATCGGTTGGTTATAACTTGGTATATTATTATAATCATTATTATTATATTTTTCTACAATGCATGTGTATAGTAATAAACAATTTGGTTAGCATATTAATTTGGGCAGCATATTAGATAAATAAGTTAGATAATCCCAAATAGCTCATGGATGGTGCTCTAAAATATTTTTGTAAATTAGCCTATATATTGAAATAATTTGCAAGTTCGGTATTTGAAGCACACTGAAGAGTTTTGTTAGGAAAATGTTTTCACACTAGGAACTAGGGTTTCTTATTTGAGCTAGGGTTTTATTTTTCTTAGGAATCGTGACTGGCTCCCATGGTGGAAATCAATGAAGGGAGGAGGAATCCTTCTTTCAACAATATGGTTTCATGCAAAGCCCCCGTTGCTAAGCCCATTTTGCTGTAAGGATTGGTCGTCATGGTTGCTCCTTCTAAAGAGGCAAAGGGGAAGGGAGGAGAAGGTTCAAGTACAACTCCATTTGAAATGCCATGCTCCTTAGCATCTCTTCCATATGACTTGGCAATTCCGGAAAAATGCAACAAAGGAAAACTCACAATGCAAACCTAAATCTCTTCAAATCCCAAGGTATGAGATAACTTCGATTCTTGTAAGTAAACAAATTAAATTTATGCAAGACCAAACGATATTTTTCAAATTCATAGGAATATGGCCTTTATAAAAATCCTTACTAGGTTGGCTCACCAACACCTGGAAACCAAAATGAAAGTGTGAATTAAAACTGGGCTCAAAAGGTTTCTTCATGGTCTTTTTCATAACCTAGAAGGTAAGAATCGTATTTTTTAAGGAGGACCTTATTTCTTTCATTCAACATGGCTTCATATATGTAACTGGAAGGAACACTTATCCCCAGAAAAAAAAGACTTCAAAGTCATTCCAGTCTGGATACAACTCTATTCGCTGCCTCAGGAGTTTTGGAACAATGAAACGCTCATTGGTATTAGCAATACCCTAGGCACTTTTGTGCAAATTTTCGATGCAACTATTGAAGGATGCTACAGCTCATATGCTCTCATATTCCTTTATCTGGATTTCTTTTCCTCCCTTCCAGAAGCCATTTGCTTGACCCACATAGACTCATATTGGTTTCATCCCTTTGATTATGAGCAGATCCCCTTTTGGTGCCGCAAATGCCACGAGCATGGTCATCTCTTTTGGGAGTGCCCTCTGAATGCCAGAGCATCTCCCTCAAAACCTATCGATAAGATGAATGATGATGGGTTCACAAAATCCTTGATCCAAAACCAATAAAGCAAAAAGACTCCATCCCCAACCTGCCTCTTGAGCATACTGTTCAGAACAAATTTTTCATTCTCACCCAGCAAGACCCACAGGAAAACATTGACACGGTCATCCCAACATCTGATATTGAGAAGAATGATATCGCTAACCTTGAATCCTAGAATACCAACCTGCTAGACCACTTGGAAGCTTTAAAGCATCTCTCTCCCATGCTGTGTTGTTGGATCTCACCATGATATATGACCATCTAATTAATGACGAAGGGGAACCTCCATAAGCGGATGATATAGAACTAGGAGAACTTGACCTACCAACATTATTTGAAGCTTTAAAAAAGGGAGAAACTGAAAATATCCTTCTTCACCAATTGGATATTTTTGCAGAACTATACAAGGCTATAAGCAAGGATAAGCAGATTCCTAAGCAGGAAGATACATCATCGTAGGATCAAAGTCAGACTCAATTGGGAGTAAAATCACAAAAACACAGAGACATGTGCAAAATTCAAAGTGATACTCCTAAAAAAGGAAGGAAATCAAACAGGCAGTTGATTAAAGAGTTAGGATCCTACTTAATAGACTGAGGGAAAAGGGACTGACTAGAATCTCACTTCCACCCCACAATTTAAATGGAGTTAAAATTCATCTCATGCAACATCCGAGGAATTGGAAGCAATTCCAAAAGAAGAATGCTCAAAAATAGGATTGTCACTGTTGGGCTCCAGAATTGTCTTTATAATGATTTTATTTACATTAATTTCTAACCTATTTACCATAATTTAATACATCTATGTTCAATAAGGTTGTCTTTTACTTTGTTTTATTCATTAAAATCTCGTAAATGTAAAATAAGACAAATATGTTATTTTTATGTATTAAACGTAGTATTTTGCAAATGACAAACATTTTGGTACTCCATCTGACCTTTCATTCGATCTCGAGTTCTGAACTAGATTTGATTGCATTTTAGTTTACTGGTTTGGTTTACCCATGTCTTCCGATTCTTGTTAACCGTGTTGATTTGCTTCTGAAAATAAAAAAAACATGAGTTACTAGAAGCCTTGTTAAAAAGACAAAATATTAAAGTAAATATTTTCTACCTTTTAATAAAAAATAACTATTTTAAATCCAAAGGAAACACTTATAAACATAATTAATGTGAATAATGACAAAGTAAATATGGAAGATAAATTATGGAAATTTAATAATATAAAAAAAGTGAATTGATACGTTCCAAATTAATTTTAAAAATGTGAAAATTATGAAATGGAAAAAGGTTTTAACTTAGAATATTGAGCCACCTCATAATCACTTTATTCCACATCAAACATTAACTTAATAGTATAACATGTGGATTTTGCATTTAATTTGTTTTAAGTTTGATTCAATGTAACAGATTGTTTTTATGTACAGTTCTGTTGGCAAGCAACACCCTTCGGAGCATTTTGAATACAAATAATTCCAAATAGGTAATCTTTTGAAATTGACATTCGATATTAACACCTAGATCAACACTCATCTTTAGATATTATAGGAGTGACTTCAGAATCTTTGATTCTGAAGTTACTCCCAATAGAGGCTTAATTGATTGATTGAGTTAGAGGGATTAACATCAGTTTATGTCGAATTTGAAACTATGGGTATTAATCTCTCATTTATTTTGATCATCTGGAAAATTATAATCTTGACAGTTAATAAATCCTAATTTCACACCATTTATCACTCATGCATATTTGAGGTCGAATGAATTTATTATATCAATGATTTTTTACTATTAATCCAAGCAAGTTGAGCTACATGGTATGATAATGGTTTCTTTTCAATCCATGTAGGAGATTTAACAAGCTTTCTCCACTTTTCAAATATCTATTTCATCATGTTTAACATAGGGATGAAAGTGTATTTAATTTAATTTTTGTAAGTTTCATTATTATACATTCATCCTTATTACGAAATTTGTATTGTTGAAGTGAGTGAGTATTAAAGTCTATCATACGGGGTTAAGATGGTGTTCAAAGTTTTGATGTGGTTTTGGTTACATTATCAATTGCCTCCTTGTCATTAAATATCAACCGTGATGCTAATTACATCAATTACATTCTCATTTAGTATCCTTGTTACCATCAATATTCGATGATGAAGCATTAGAGCATTATAACAATTAAAACTATGCTCCAAAACGTTGAGTTTCCAAGCTATCACATCATTATGAAGAATGTAAATCAGTGCTATCATTGAAATTGAGTTTTTGAGATCCACGTAACGTAAGTGTTTGCCATCTGTCGATGTGCTATCATGAAAATATCACACCTAAGCCATCGCTCGCTTGTTTTCCTGCAGATCATTATGGTGGTAAGTGTTTCCAAGTCTCATTAACCTGTCAACTTGCAAGTATGATGATTTTGCAGGAGAATTCACAGTGCTTTGGTAAAATAGGGCAGTTTGGAGTGTCAATTGAAATATGTGGACTCTGGGTAAGTCGCCTGTGTGTTTCAGTCTGGTTTTCAAAAACCCTGAAATTTTGTGTAATCGCTACCATGGCTCTGGTGTCAAGATTTGAAGTCATAGGCGACGAGTATTTGGAAGCTGCCCAGAAATGTCGTGAGATAATACTTAGGGTTGGATGTATAGGGTTTTTATAGAATTTCTCTTGGTTCAACGTAACAACTTCTAGGGCATGTGCAACATCGTTCAATGGGGTTAAATAACAAGTTGGGGATACTGAATTGAGGCTGACAGAATACTTTATTTCTCAGGCCATTGGTTTACCACAGACAGGTGAACGTTGGTATAAGGCTAAGCATGTAAAAAATGATGACTTGAAGGAGTTCCTCACTCCGGCTCATCGGCAAATGAAGTATAAATCCATTTTCCCTTCTTGACTGCTCATAAAGAAATGGCGTTCTCTACTCGAGCTGGTCATCAGGTATGTCACCTATGAGGGTAGGCTCTCTCAAACCCAATTCTATCACCTTCGACTGTTAATGATTTTTAAGGGATGTCCCGTCAATATGCCATACTTTTTATTGAATAGCCTACATAAGATGGCCTACACATATGAAATTAACGTAGGGGATAAGGAGAGAAGTTTGCTTCATAACGGGTTGATTAAAATACTCGTGTCTCATCGGCTAGGATAATTAGGGGAAACTTGGGAATCTTTCCTTATGCGTAATGGGTTTGGTGAGAATGAAGAATGGCCGAGACAAAGGCCCAGAACTAGACGTAGGTGTATTAGAACTGAAGAAGTTGAGCCTGAGTTAGAAGACTCTGGTTGTCAAGGTAATCTGGATGATGAAGTATCTGAACCTAGCCAAACCCTAAGAGTCAGTGATGTTAAAGTCAAGTCTGAAACAAACCCTAAAGTTCCTATTCATAATTCTCAACTTCAACTAAGGAAATCAGCAATCACAATACCTTGTCAAAGTAAGGAGCTTCCTCATTCACAAGATAACATTAGCCAGAAACCGGCAGAAGACCAAATTACCCGAGTGTTGAGTAATCGGGCTATTAGTAGGACTACTCGTAGTAAGACAAATGCCTTGTTTTCCAGAAGATACCTGAGCATTGGAGATACCCCTGTTATCGAAGTAAGTGACTCCTCGAAACCTCATCCAAATCTAGTTCCCATTGGTCCATCTTTCCTAGATATAAAATATGTATCTATCTCCAGGGATAATGTTGCTGACATTCAACAAGTAAATCATGAATGTGATCAAGAAATTGATCAAAAGCCCTACATAGTTGAGGAAGACAGAGGAGGGTCGAATGGAGTATCACAAAAGCAAATAAATCTTAACCCTTATGCTCAAGTCATCTCATCTCTATAAATTGACTTAAAGGAGGCTCAAGTTATCAAAACATTTGCTATGGAGGAAATCACAGGTCTGAAAACTGATTTAATCTCTTGGATTGAGAAGTGGAATTTGTTGAGAGAGAAGAAGCTAAAATATAAAGATCAAATTAAAAATCTTCTGTTAAGAAATCAAAGGTTGAAGAAATATAATAAGATTGCCAAGATCAAGGCTGTTGGATTCAAAGCCAAGCTAGATGAGGTGACGAGAAGTGTCCCAATTCAATTGTCAGTCAAATCAGCTCTAAAAATCTGACAGTTTTGTTTTTGTAATGAGTTCCAATTTTGGTCTTATGATTTTAAATCTTCAATTATGCATGCAGATGATTCCAAATCAATCTCAACAGGTCAATAATATCTTGATCTTTGTCATTTTTTTGTTCTTGGTGTAAAGTTTTATTATTTAATGAGGATATCTATAGAATTCAAATTCTGTAGACATCCTATACATTTCTATGTAATTATTATTTGCACTTTGTTAACAAATTCTATTTGAAATTGTTAGGTATTAATGAGTACATGACATGGAGCTAGATGGTGTGCTATTTTTGTTGTTTTAACTGAAGGCCACTTCAAAGATGCAATTGGGTGTTGTTTTGTTGTTTCTACGCTCCTATTCGTGAGCATTATCAATGTCGATTATCGAATATAGGGATGACATGTTCTAGGGATAATGCCACTGGATTTATCCAGTAAGTTACCTATTTCTTTGCATGTTATTTCCTCCTGGTGGTTACACAATGCCATTCCTATGATCCTGGTCTTTTCGTTATCCTATATTGGGATAAAATCCATGTATTATCATGAAAATAGGAGAATTAGTTAATTAGTTGTTTTCTTAGTTCCCTTTATATACAAGTTCCAAACAGAAGTAAAGGGTTCGATTCCTAAGACTTATGGAGAATTGACATTTTACAGTTCTATATTACATTCTATTGTGCTTGTGTTTTTAGAACTTTTTTTGAAGATTACTAGATGCTAAAGAATACTGATGACCTTAGCTAAGTCTTTTAGTTATTTTATACCATGCTAATGATGTTTCTCCTTTGTTAAATTTCATTTTCTTATATATATATATATATATATCATCATCATATTATATGTGAAACCATTCTTTCATGGATCTCGAATGATTACATTGTCTTGAAATGTGAATAATTTATTGTTATGTTGAAAGTGAGTGAGTTTCTTCACATTTTCAATTGATTATGAAACTGTGTTACATGAATTACTAATTGTGTAAGCTGACCTTGTTCTGTCTTCATGTTAGTATATGATTGTATCTGTTATGTTTCAAGGTTGTGTTAGATTCATTTGATAACATGTTTTATTTTCTGTTTAAATTATCTCGTAATGAGATATCATCTTATTGTGAGTTAATTTAGATTTAGTTTTGTTAATGCTAGACTTTTTTGACAATGCATAATTATAGATCACTTTATACATTGAGACCTATTGTCAAATCAACATTTCATGCTCTTAGCTGAGATAGTTAGCTTGCATTTAGGTCATTATAGGATAGAATTAGGAGCTACTATTTTTCATACTTAGCTTTAAATAGTCTTTAGCATTAGTTAGTCATTAGGCTGAATCTCTCTGATTTGTCAGAATATTTTGGCTATGTAAATCTTGCCACATATACCTAAAGAGACTCTCTATTTTGAGAGCACATTATACAGGCAGCAGGGCCTTGATCCTGTGAGAGATAGTCACTCCAAACTCATACAAGATTGCGGTAAGTTGAGTGTGTGGGATGTCTTTCCGTTGTTGGCCAAGGTCAGTATTTTCTGCCAACAAATGGCACTAGAAGGAGGGCATGAGCTTAAAGCTTAATGGTTGA
Organism: Pseudotsuga menziesii; assembly: GCA_001517045.1. Taxonomy (NCBI): domain Eukaryota; kingdom Viridiplantae; phylum Streptophyta; class Pinopsida; order Pinales; family Pinaceae; genus Pseudotsuga; species Pseudotsuga menziesii. Next base: position 37,475 of record LPNX010328370.1, on the reverse strand, counting down.
TTGATCACATAACACTCTTACCAGTAATCAACCTACTTCCCCCCTCACGAGTTTTGGAATATTGTCTACCCCGGTCTCTACATCACAACCCGAAACTATAAACACCCCCTTTTTAGATGCAGTTAGGACCATTATTTAAATAGACCCAACTGTCTCACCAATTTCCCAGAGCAGATAAATCAAACTTTAGAAGAATCCCGTAGAATTTTAACAAGAGCCTATTCTTTCCAAACAGGGATCCCTCTGATCAATTTTGGTTTTCCAAGCAGAGGTCATTTTCAAACCTTGGCAGTGACTGAGTCAACTGCCGATCCGATTGGAGAAGAGCCTCTTGAACCATTAAAAGGGTCTCCTGATTATCATCTTAGTGATCTTTTGAGAGGAGTGGCTAGTCATAACACTTCCTGATGATTGCTAGCTATAGGTGGATCTGATATACCCCCTTCACCTCCTGAATCACCACCTGATAGCCCCCGTGACCATAACAATGAGTCTTCATCAGACCTGAAATCTGATCCAGATATGGATGATCGTGATCAAGGTAATCCTAATGCTAATAGACCATGGTTACGACACGGTGATGTTGTTGTGCCTGGACTACAACATAACCTACCTAAACATCTTGACAAACTACTACCTAATTTTGACCCAGATGATAAGGGCCTAGTCAAAAATCACATTGACAAATTCATCCTGGCTATTCAAACTATGAATGTTCAGCACGAGGATGTGGTATGTCGACTATTCCCTTTAAATTTCAAAGGAAAAGCTGTAGTTTGGTATTTTTCCCTAACTCAAGGATCCATAACTAGCTGGAGTGATTTTAGTCAGGCATTCTTAAACAAGTTTGGTGAAGACAAAACCCCTGCTGTGTTAGCACTATAATTCCCTAGGATCAAGATGGAAAGCAAAGAAAGGATAAAATATTTCAATCAACGTTTCCTTAATCTCTTGAATAAGATACCAGTAGCCTCCCAACCTCTAGAGGATATCATAATTGAGAATTATGCTTCAGCATTATCTAAATACCTAGGTATGTTTGTGAAACAAGTTGGTAAAATCACGTTAGTGGAAACCTTCGAAGAAGCAATAAAGGTTGAAAATAATTCATTGACATTTGAACTAGAAAATAATGGAAAAATTGATGGTTTTGTTCGTAAACGCAACAAAGGCTCTATAAGAACCAGCACAGATAAAAAGGATGCTCCTGCTTTCAATGTAGAAAAATTACAACAAGCAATTAGGTCTCTCATGAATGAAGTGGTGATATTGAAACGAAATAATGGGGAAGGTACTTCAAATAGAGGGAATTTTAAAACCCCATACTAGCCATATACATCAACAAATGCTAGGCAAAACACTCCACCCGACATATCAACCAATGAGGAAGTTTTTAATACTATAAGAGTTGTCTATGCCTTGCCTGAGACCTCAACCGACCAGGAGTCCGAAGAAGATCATGAACCTGAGCAACCTGAAACTGAAGAGGAATCTCCTAAAGATCCTCTCCTATTTAATTGTCATTTCTGGGATAGTTGAGCTAAAGAGGGGGAGTCTAGTAATGATCATTCTATCTTTGTCAACCAGCACACCCATAATACAAGAAGTAAAGGGCCTGTAGATTCACAACCATCACCCACACCTAGAAATAGTCCCCAACCTTCGAATCAACAGCCTGTGACTCAAGGTATAGATCTCCAATATGACATCATAGATGATCTCAAGAAACAGAGGGCAAATATCAACATGTTTGATTGATTGAAAATTTACCCTATGCCTAGGGGTTCAATACTTTCAAATTTATCGACTCCATCAAACACCAAAACAAAAATTCATCCTTCTATACCTTTAGTCAATAACCTTTATCCTTCAACCAGTAAAACAACAGTAGTTTTTAATAGTAATATCAAAACATCCGCTGATAAAGATGCACTGATAGGTAAGAACTCTAAATCTACAACTCCTCCCTTTCTACTAACATTTGAAATATTCAATCGGAATGTTCATAACTATATGATCGATTCCAGAGCTTCATCAAACGTTATGCCCTATTCAGTCTGTAACAAGCTGAATGCCAAACCCCCTCCTTGTGAAATTCATATTAGACAGGTAGATCGATCTAAGGTGAAAATTGTAGGAGAATTAAAAGGAATAATGATCAGAATGGCCACTAATCCACAACTCTTCTGAGTTATTGATGTAGTGGTAGAAGACATACCGGATGTATATGGGTTGTTCTTAAGTCGTGATTGGTCTCAAACCTTCAAAGGATATTTTTCAACAGATTGGTCACACTTGTGGTTACCTAAAAACAGGTGACCAAATGAGATCAGAATTGAAAGGGAGAGGTACATGAAACACACAGTGAATAAGATAAACTCTCCTAATGAACCAATATTGTTTAGTGATTCTATTTTGGGCAACTATGGATATGATTCCAATTTGGGAAGTTTTCTTGCACTTAAATCTGTATTTACTGATTCTGTAAATAAATCAGAAATTTTACATTGTGATTTTCAAGAAGTTGTTTTTAGTTTGATTGACATTGTGAATAATGTAAATGATGTAATTAGTCTTGTTGATAAGCCATGGCATCTAAAATTTGATGGATCTCGATCCAAGGAAGGTGCAAAAGTAGGATGCATGCTCCTAGATCCCACATGAAACAAACTTATGCTATCTTGTAGGCTGGAATTTCTTTGTACAAACAACACAGCCAAATATGAGGCCCTCATCCAGGGACTCAAGAAGGCATTGGACTTAAATGTTAAGGTTCTGATTGCATTCGGTGATTCTGAAATTATTGTTCGACAAGTCCGTAATTCCATTCATTGCTTATCTAATAATTTGCAGAGTTATCAAAAAGAGGTATGGAATCTAATTTCAGCATCTGATGCCTTTAATATTGAATCCATTCCTCGTTTTAAGAATCAGGAAGCCGACCTTTTGGAAAATGTAGCTTCATGACTCATTCCCATAGAAATTTTTTCTCCCAATGTTTTTTCTATCGAATTATTGTTTAGACCGTCGATCCCCGATAACATCACTAATTGGCGTTTTTTTAATGATGATTCACAGATTATTGCCTTCTTAACAGGAGAAGATGCTTTTAAGGAATCAACAATTGACCAGATCACACATGATGAAGATCTGCACAATTTCTCAATAATCCATCCACCTCAGCCGGTTGACCAATCTTTTGAGCTGGTAAATTCGATCCCTACTTCAGTCCTTAGGATCGAAAATTTTTATGACTTGCATGATAAGTTCAAGGGAGTGCGTAGTTGGAAGACGAACAGTTCCAACATGCCTGATGAAACCATTAATTTTGGCACAGAAGCTAGTCCTCAAAATATTAATTTAGGATCAAACTATACCCCAAAAGAAAAATCAGCCTTCCTGAAACTATTTAGTGAATTCAAGGATGTACTTGCATGGTCCTACAATGATCTGAAGACCTTTGATACCCAGATCATACAACACGTAATCCCTATAAAATATTAGTCAAAACCTTTCTAGCAGAAACTAAGGAAAATGCACCCTGCCTTAGAACCGGTGGTAAAGAAAGAATTGAATAAATTACTTACCGCCTGGATTATATTTTCTGTACGCCATACATAGTGGGTGGCGAACCTTGTCCTTGTTAGGAAGAAAAATGGAGATATTCGATTATGTGTAGATTTCCAAAACTTAAACTGATCACCAGAGAAGGACATCTATCATGTTCCGCCCATGGAACAAATCCTCCAGAAGGTGTCAGGTGCTCAGATGCTGTCTTTATTAGACGGTTTTTTTGGGTACAATCAGGTTGTAGTCTCTCCTATAGACCAGCTGAAAACTTCTTTTAGGACCCCTTAGGGAACCTATGCCTACAGGAAGATTCCCTTCGGATTGATAAACGTTGGGGCCACATTCCAAAGGGCAATGGACGCTACTTTCAAAGGTCTAATAAGTTACTCCATCGTTGTCTATTTGGATGATGTCATTATGTTTTCCAAAAATAGATCTGATCACATTTCACACTTACGTAAAGTGCTTGAACGTTGCAGGAAGTTCGGTGTTTCCCTTAACCCTAAAAAGACTATATTTGCAGTAACTGAGGGAATTTTGCTGGGATTTGTAGTGTCAAAGGAGGGGATCATGATTGATCTGGAAAGAACCAAAGTTATCTATAGGATTCTTTTTCCTTCTACTAAGAAATCCATGGAATCCTTCATGGGAAAGATCAATTTCGTGAGAAGATTTGTTCCCAGGTTTTCTGAAATCATGCGCCCACAGCAGAATATGATTAAGAAAGACAGTACTTTTTCATGGGGGAATAAAGAGAAAGAGTCATTTATCAGAATTAGAGAAGCCATAGCTGAGGCACCTGCACTCGTGAGCCCCGACTTTAGGATTTCTCTATACTTTTGCATCTGACATATCTTACGCAGCTGTTCTTACTCAGAAAAACCAGTAGGGGGATGAAGTACCTATCTCCTTCATGAGCTCAAATTTAAAAGGAGTTGAGCTAAATTACCAAGAAGTAGATAAACAGGCTTTTGTTGTGTTCAAAGCAGTAAAAAATTTCCACCCTTATCTCGTTAAATCGAAAACCAAGGTAATTGTTTCATTCTCTGCTGTGAGAAATTTGCTAGTGCAGAAAGACCTTGGAGAAAAAATGGCACATTGGATGGCTGCTCTTCAGGAGTATGACTTGGATATTAAACCATCTCAAGTTGTACGTGGTTTGGGGTTGTGTAAACTAGGAACCAAATCAGCACATCTTCTTGCTGAACAGAATGACATACCTTTAGATGATACCTTGCTCCAGAAGGAGGTTTTGTTTATCCCAAATCTCGCTGGTTCATGGTACACTAATATTCAAACTTATCTTGAAACTGGTAGTGCTCCAGACCATTTAGATCCAAAGAATAAAAGAGCGGTAAGATTAAAATCAGCACCCTACCAATTAGTAAATAATGTGCTTTTTAGGAAAAATGCAGATGGAGTCTTGCTTCGCTGTCTAGGAAAGGAGGAATCTGATTTAGTTTTAACACAATTGCATGACAGGCTTACTGGTGGCCACTTTGGTGGTGATACTACTCCTCATAAAATTTTAAGAGCAAGTTATTCTTGGCCAACTGCTTTTAAAGATGCCCATGCTTTCATTAGAAGGTGCCCATATTGTCAGATTGCAACTGGCAGAGTTAAAAAACCAACATTTCCTTTACAAACTGTGGTGGTGGATAGGCCTTTCCCACAGTGGGGAATCGATATTGTTGGACCTATAAATACCTCCTCCTCTCTTCAACATAAGTTCATCATAACTGCCACTGACTATTTTACTCGATGGTTTGAAGTGGAACCACTGCGGGTGTTTAATACAACTCAGGTATTGCATTTTCTTGAAACTATCATAATTACCAAACTTGGAGTGCCTGAATCTCTCGTGTTTGATAATGCATCTTATTTTTATTCTGGAGAATTAACTGAATTTGCAATAGAAAAGGGAATCAGAATCACATATTCGGCTAACTATTACCCATAAGGCAATGGCCTTGCTGAATCAACTAATAAGAACTTGTTGAAAATTCTGAAGAGATCCATAGCTGAGCATCATAGGAACTAGAATACTATTCTGTATCAAGCTCTCTAGGATGATAGGGTTACCCCAAAATCATCTGTTGGTAACTCTCCCTTATGTTTGGTATATGGAGTGGATGTTATTCTTCCCCCAAATCTGTTTTTGCCTTCATTATAGCTTGCACGAGTTGTACAAGAGACTGAATGTTCAACCATTGAAGAAAGAATCAATATGCTATTGAAATTGGAAGAAGAAAGAGAAAATGCTAAGAGACATTTTGCGAAACACCAGCAAACTGTTAAGTCATGGTTTGATCGTGGCTCATCCTCAAACAGAGAGTTACAAGTAGATAATCTGGTTTTGAAATGGGACAAAGCACATGAAGATAAAGGGGAGCATACTAAATTCCTACGTCTTTGGTTAGGTCCATATGTGATAGCAGAAAAACTTGGTCCTAATACTTTCCGTTTACAGACTTTGCAAGGACAGATTGATACCCTTCTGGTAAATGGCCATATCCTTAAAAGGTACTTTTAGTAATCCCACATCATTGAGTGATTTTCATTATATATTCCCATTGTGTATATTTCTATACATATTTTTGGTTACATTTTGATTTCTAGACTGGTTAGAGTTTTCGATCTTGTACTTACTGATTATCTTCTTTCCTGTCATCATTATGTTTAATCGTTAGAAATTTTAGATGATGGGTCATGAAAATAATTCAATTCTTCGAGATCATTCACTGTACATAAGATCACATGTTTTCCTCTTTAAATAGTGGGTTTATCCGACGTATCTCCTACCTTCTCTCACAGAATTCAGCATGAAGCATTTTGCATAGACTTAAGGAAGAGCCTGATGATGAAATATAACAAGCAGGAATTACTGAAATACATATCAGATCATAATCATTGATGATGGCTGGAAGTATCCGATGTCTCATAAGTGGTATGTTTTGAAACTTGTATTAGTTTTAACGTTCACAATTTTTCTCTTAGCGATCCTTGATTGTTGTCGTCGGGTGTCTTCCTATAAACCGATATCTCAGCCAATTTATTTAGTGATTCCAATGAATGTCTACTAATCTTGAAGACTTGTTGAAGATAACTAGTCATCTTTAAGTTGTCTTAAGAAGTATGTGGTCTTCGTGAATACATCTGGTCACTCAGCCAGGGCAGCACTCTTGAACTAAGGTAAATATGAAAAGGTTAATCAGAAAACAGAAGGTCTCATCACAAGCTGGTTTGTTTATGATCATAAGTTCTATTGGAATGATGTCAAAAATTTGGTTACCAAGCCAATGACAGCGACTCTTAGTCGAATAAACTGAGGGACAAGAGGTCTCATCATGGGCTGGCCTGATCAGTTTCTGGTAGGATTGGTGAATAAGGCTATCATTATTTGGTCACCAAGCTGAGATAGTATTCCTGATTGATTCTTTTCATATTTACCCCTATGTATATGATTTGTATATATACTAACAAAAAGGAGAAAGAAAAAAAAAAGAAAAAAAAAGGGGAGTATTGTCTGCTATTTTGCTTAAATGAGGGGAAAGTCAACTGATGTTCTAAGGAAGCCACATCTATACAGTTATTGGCTAACCTGTCTTCGATCTTATATATCTACATTGGAATTAATTCATTTTTACTTCACACATTCCTGAGGTTGAATAGGACTAAGAACACTTAGATAACAACTAGAGGATTGTTTTCTGAAATTTGTTGACGTCTGGTTATATGTTTAGATTGGTTTGAGTCTGGGATTACTTAAGCAGTTATTTGATACTTTTAAGGCATCATTTTTTATTATCTGAAGTGTGAATGTTGTTTCTGCAGAGATAACTGGTTTGGTCCCAGCATGTCGCCAATTGTTGGCAAGCAACACCTTTTGGAGCATTTTGAATACAAATAATTCCAAATAGGTTATCTTTTGAAATTGACATTCGATATTAACACCTGGATCAACACTCATCTTTAGATATTCTAGGAGTTCCTTCAGAATCTTTGATTGTGAAGGTACTCCAAATAGAGGCTTAATTGATTGATTGAGTTAGAGGGATTAACATCAGTTTATGTTGAATTTGAAACGATGGGTCTTAATCTCTCATTTCTTTTGATCATATGGAAAATTATAATCTCGACAGTTAGTAGCTCCTAATTTCACACCATTTATCACTCATGCATATTTGAGGTCGAATGAATTTATTTTATCAATGATTTTTGACTATTAATCCAAGCAAGTTGCTACATGGTATGATTTTTGGAGTATCGGGTACCTGCACATGGTATAACCACCGCACCTCTGGGAATATAAAACAAGTGGTTTAACCACCACTCCTGGTGATAGGGCCTTGTGTTGGGTTTCAAATGTTCATCAACATCTGCAGGTTTTGGTGTAACGGCAAACCTTACATGGTATCATAGCATACGGTGGGACGAAGATCTATCTCTCAAAAACAAGCTTTTTAGCAAATTTCTCCATGAAAAGTGAGCAATAGCTCAAAATTCCAGCACTGCACCAGAAGCCAAGGCTTACCACTCAATATCCCAAGTAAAGAACTCATTGATCAAGCTTGCTTGATTGACTATGCTAGGTGTGATGAAAGCCTAGAATGTGCAGGCTGTCTGACCTTATTTTTCCCCTTCTGTTTTGAGTTTTAGGTTTCTACAGGTGAAGCATTCGCTACAGCATATCCAGATGGCCTCCTCAGTATTTCTCTTGACTCCATACAATTTCCACACATGGAAAAATAAAATGGAGATTCAGTTGCACTCCAAAGGACTCCATAGAGTCGCCATGGACACTGAAGTTGAGCCTGGATCCGCCATAGAAAAATCAAGATTCTTGAACAAGAAGGATGAAGCCTTCGGTTTCTTATTCCTCTCTATTTCCGAAGAACTTCTATTCCATCTTACGGATCTAAAGACACCAAAAGAAATATGGGACAAATTGGAATCTCTATACGAAAAGCATGATGACTTGAGAGTTTACCAACTCGAAAATGAACTCATGTCTTTCCAACCTTCCAATTTCGAGACTCTGAATGATTTTTTTACAAAGTTCAAGCATACTGTTTTACTCTTGAAGCAATGCAAAGTGGAGAAGGAGGATGATCAGGTCATCCTTGCCATCCTCTCCAAACTCAAGGATGATTATTCAGTTTTTTTTTCTACATTCCGTGCGGGGAAGCTCACAACCCCCAGATGGAAGATGCCTACACTCAATGCCTTCATTGAGTCCGTAACTAATGAACATGACAAGCTTGTCCAGATGGGGATCATCCGATCTTCCCATGATCAAGCCCTCCATGTTTCAGGGCCCAAAGATATGAAGGGTAAAGGAAAGTAGTAGAAAAATTAGAAAACTAAATTTGATGCTCCCAAGCCTAGAGTTGAAAATCAACAACATGATGAATCTTCCGGCTCAAGGAAGAACAAAGGAAAAGGGCACACTAGGAAAGGAAAAGTTAGGTGTTCTTATAACAGGAAGGGTTTTCACCCTGAACATGCTTGCATGAAGAAAAATATTGATGAAGAAACCTCTCTCCTTGAGAGGAATCACATCAATCTTCTGGAGAGCTTTCGGAGGAGAGATCACCAAGATCAGGAACCACATCATGAGAAAGGTCATGCCCTCATGGCAAGCACTTCGAAGTCCAAAGCACTGCTGATTGACAGTGGAGCTTTGTATCACATGATGGCTGAAAAAGACTCATTTTCATCCTTGGAGACTGGCAAATCCATCCCCATCCACATGGGAGATGACTCCACCATCATTTCCGAAGGACAAGGTACTGTAGATCTAGAAAATGGTTTTTTTTCTCATCTTTTGTATGTACCGTCTCTAGCAGCAAATCTCCTTAGTGTCTATCAGATAGATGTCACATAGAGGAATGCCTAAGAGAGTATCTTTCAGCCCAAATGATGTTGAGATAACAGAAATTGCATCCAGGAAACTCATTGCAAAAGGCCTTGCAAATCATCATGCAAAATCCTATGAGTTCTCTCACTTTGTTGTGGATGCAAAGCCCACCGCTCTACTAACTCATGGAAATGAGGTTAGTAGGCTGTGGCATGAGATATTTGGCCATATTAATTTCAAATATTTGTAGCAATTACAAAAAAACTCCATGGTTGAAGGCCTCCCATTCATCAAGGCAACCACGGGAGTCTACAAGGGCTGTGTGATTGGAAAACACCCTTAGCACAAGTTCGATCGGGGGAAGGCAAACCGAGCTACAAGCATATTGGGGCTGATACATTCTGATATCAGCAGTCCAATTCCTATCACATCCATGAATGGATCAAGGTACCTCCTTACTTTTATTGATGATTTTTCAAGGTATACATGGGTTTTCTTTCTCAAAAGGAAATTAGAAGTATGTGAACAATTTTCTGAATTGAAGGCCTTGATCGAAAATGCCTATGGACTGAAGATCAAGATCTTGAGATCTGATAATGGAGGGGAGTATGTCAGTAATTAGTTGCTGTACATATTATGCCAAATTGGTATTTAGTTCCAGCATTCAATTCCCTACACTCCCCAGCAGAACGGAGTAGCGGAAAGGAAGAACCGGTCTCTCAAGGAGATGACCACTTATATGTTGGAGTCAAAGAAGCTTGCTGCAAATTTGTGTGATGAAGCCATGCATGCTGGAGCATACATTCAAAATAGGGTGCCACATTCATATATGAAAGGAAAGACTCCTTTCGAAGCATACTTCGGACACAAGCCAGATGTGTCGAACCTACGGGTGTTTGGGTCCACTGCATGGGTCCGGATTCCGCTTGATAAAAGAAGGGCTTTGCAACCGCAGAGAATAGAATGTCTATTTATTGGGTATCCTAATGAATCTAAAGGATTCAAGCTACTGTATATCAATACCAAACAGATCATCATCGAGAGAGGTGTCAAGTTCGATGAGCCTCTTCAGGAGGTTGACCTAGTGAAGGAGAAAACTGTTGAATTTTCTTCCTATTCCACTGGATATTTGGATGATAAAATTGGGGGTGATGAACCTGATTTGGATCCTATGATTTCTGATATCAGTGTGCAGAAATCATCAGATGCTGAATCAGAACCTGAAGTGCAAAATCATCTTCTTACATGGGCCCAATAGACACTCTCCATCGCAGGAGACAACATTGGAAATCCGGATGATCCAAGGAGAACCCAGTCTGTTTTCCAAAGAGCAGGTAATGAGCTCTCTTGTTATGATAATTTTCTATCTGAAAATTTCTATTTGATGATTATTTTAGATCCAAAATCCTACTACCATGCTCGGAATGATCCGAGATGGAAAGTTTCCGTGGATGAAGAGATGGATTCTCTTCAGAAAAACACTACTTGGGAGCTAGTTTCTCTTCCTCTGGGAAGGAAATTGGTTCAATGCAAGTGGGTGTTTCAGAAAAAAGTTGCTGCTGATGGAAGAACCTACAAATATAAGGCAAGGTTGTAGCAAAAGGTTTCTCTCAGGTCCAAGGAGTGGACTACCATGAGACCTTTGCACCGGCTGCAAAAATGGACTCCATCTTCCTTGTTTTGGCTATTTCCGCATCCAAGCACTCGGAGGTGCATCACATGGATGTTAAGTCAGCCTTTATACATGGAGATATTCATGAGGAGATATACATTAAGCAGCCTGAGGGCTACATCACTGATCCATATTTGGTTTGCAAGCTAAAGAAGTCACTATATGGGTTAAAACAGGCCCCAAGAGAGTGGTATTCCAAGATGGATTCCTTCCTTCTCTCGCAAAACTTTCAGAGATGTATATCAGATCCAAATGTGTATTTACAGCAGAATGATGGTCATATAATTATCAGTGTTTTATATTTTTATGACTTACTGATCACAGGTAGCACAATTGCCTCCATTTCAGCCATCAAAACTGCTCTCCACAATGCCTTTGAAATGAGTGATTTGGGGCTTCTAAAACAATTTTTGGGGCTCGAAATCGAGCAAAATTCTGATGGGATTATGGTTACTCAGTCCAAATACATTTCATACCTATTGTTAAAGTTTAACATGGCTGAATGTAGGCCTACACCATTCCCTTTCCTTTCAAGGATCAGCCTTGAAGAAGGAAAACACACACCTCCCATGGACTGCACTATCTATCGATAGTTGATTGGTAGCTTGTTGTACTTGACACATTCTAGGCCTGATATTTGTTATGCCGTGAATGCTGTATCAAGATACATGTAGCAGCCTCATGATATTCATTGGAAGGAAGCCAAGAGGATCCTCCAGTATATTCAGGGAACTAGGATCTACGACATTCACTATGCTGTAGACTCCGAGCTAGAGCTGGTTGGATACGTAGATTCCGATTGGGCGGGTGATTCTATTGATTAGAAGTCAACTTATAGATATGTATTCATGTTTGGTGGTGGCCCTATTTTCTGGTAAAGTAAAAAGTAGGCTGCCATAGCACTATCTTCAGCAGAGGTCGAGTATCGAGGAGCCGTGAATGCTTGCATCCAAGCAATTTGATTGCAAAGCATTCTTTCATAGTTTGATCTTGGTAGTACTTTGTCAACTGTCCTCTTTTGTGACAACCAAAGTTCTATTAAGATATCCACGGATCCAGTTAATAGGTAAAGGATCAAGCATGTAGAGATCACATGCACTACATCAGGGAGCTAGTGCATGACAGGACCATCATTCTGCAATACTGCCCGATTGATGAGCAGATTGCAGACATCTTCACCAAGAGCTTTTCAAAAAATAAGTTCACTTACCTCCATTCACTGTTGGGGGTGAGTTCATCAGGGTGATCCAGACTAATTTCAGTGTTCAGCTTGAGGGGGGGTTTTTCCCACTGGGTTTTCCCTCTTTTCCTCACTTAGTTTGTTTGAGCATTGTTTCAGTTTCAGCATTGTACAGGGTGACCTATGGCCTTAGTTGCCATGGCCCTAGAATTTTTATGCATCTATGTTTTCTAACTCTTCCTGAGTATAGATTAAGGGGGGGTGTTGGAGACATTTACCATCATACACACTCTTTTTGGTCAAATTGGCCTAGTTAAACCACTATCCTAAGTATAATTGACATTAATTGCCATCATCCAGTCACACCCATTCCAACCTACAGTCAAGGAGGCTAACTTAGCCTTCTCCTATAGTCAAGGAGGCTAACTGGAGCACTCCGAGGGTGATCTGAGTGATATTAATGTACCTAATTGCTAATTGGTGGTTACAATTAGTTCAAACAGTCAGTTAAGGTGCCTCCTCTCATTAAATATATTATTTAATGATTTGGAGTCAACAGGGTGCCTCCACCAACTTCTGAAGGCCAGTTCAGCTTCAGTTAACCTCATCGGAGTTCATTGAAGTCATGGAGCACTAGCACTTGATGGTTGGCTTTCTATGACATGTGTTTGATGTCCTTCAGTTGAGATTCAGTCATTTATTTCACTCCGACTTCAGTTAGGGTTTGGTGAGTCAATTAGGGTTTTGTTCAAGTGGTTAACTGAGTGTGAACCAATGGTTGAGAGTGAGTTAAGCTAGACTCACTCACTAAATTCGAATTGTCCCCTTAGGTATTCGAATTCCTCATGGATTCAAGCAATTGCTTGACATTGGTATTGTAACCATTCATTGTTTATTAAATATACAGAGAGGAAACCAATTTCGGTTTCGATTAACACCATTTCATGAGTATTTGTTGATTATTATTTGATGAGATTGATTCTCAGTTCCTAGATCAATCTGCAGGTTTTGGTGTAACAGCAAACCTTACATGGTATGATAATGGTTTCTTTTCAATCCATATAGGAGATTTAACAAGCTTTCCCCACTTTTCAAATATATATTTGATCATGTTTAGCATAGGGATGAAAATGTATTTAATTTAATTTTTGTAAGTTTCATTATTATACATTCATCCTTGTTACGAAATTTGTATTGTTGAAGTGGGTCAGTATTAAAGTATATCATATGGGGTTAAGGTGGTGTTCAAAGTTTTGATGTGGTTTTGGTTACATTATCAATTGCCTCCTTGTCATTAAATATCGAACCTGATGCTAATTACATCAATTACATTCGCATTTAGTAGTCTTGTTACCGTCAATATTCGATGACGAAGGGTTAGAGCATTATAACCATTAAAACTATGCTCCAAAACGATGAGTTTCCAGGCTGTCACATCATTATGAAGAATGTAAATCAGTGCTATCATTGAAATTGAGTTTTTGAGATCCACATAACTTAAGTGTTTTCCATCTGTCGATGCGCTATCATGCAAATATCACACCTAAGCTGTCGCTCGCTCATTTTCCTGCAGATCATTATGGTGGTAAGTGTTTCCAAGTCTCATTAACCTGTCAACTCACAAGTATGATGATTTTGCAGGAGAATTCGTAGTGCTTTGGTAAAATAGGGAAGTTTGAAGTGTCAATTGAAATATGTGGACTCTTGATAAGTCGCCTGTGTGTTTCAGTCTGGTTTTTGAAAACCATGAAAGCTTGTGTAATCACTACCATGGCTCTGGTGTCAAGATTTGAACTCATAGGTGACGAGTATTTGGATGCTGCCCCAGAATTTTGTGAGATAACACTTAGGGATGGATGGCTAGGGTTTTTACATAAGTTCTCTGGGTTCAACATAGCAACTTCTATGGCATTTTCATCATCGTTCGATGGGGTTAAAGAACAGGTTGGGGATATTGAACTGAGGCTGAGAGAAGAGTTTATTTTTCAGGCCATTGGTTTACCATCGACAGGTGAACGTTGGTATAAGGGTAAGCATGTAAAAAATGACGACTGGAAGGAGTTCCTCACTCCGGATCATCGGCAAACGAAGTATAAATACGGTTTCCCTTCTCGACTTATCATAAAGAAATGGCATTCTCTGCTCGAGCTGGTCATCAGGTATGTCACCTATGAATGTAGGCTCTCTCAAACCCAATTCTACCACCTCTGACTGTTAATGATTTTTAAGGGACGTCCCATGAATATGCCATACATTTTTCTTGAATAGCCTACATAAGATGGCCTGCACATATCAAATTAACGTAGGGGATAAGGAGAGAAGTTTGTTTCATCATGGGTTGATTAAAATACCCGTGTCTCACTGGCTAGGAGAACTAGGGGAAACTTTGGAATCTTTCCTTATGCGTAATGGGTTTGGTGAGAATGAAGAATGGCCCAAACAAAGGCCCAGAACTAGACGTAGGCGTATTAAAACTGAAGAAGCCGAGCCTGAGTTAGAAGACTCTGGTTCTCAAGGTAATATAGACGATGACGTATCTGAACCTAGCCAAACCTACAATAAACCACTGGATTAATAATTGTTCGTAAATAACATAGTCCAATTGGCTAAGAAGGTCTTTCCATTGTTTAATGTAATATTGAATAGTTTCTCCTGGCTTCTGCGATGTTGTCTTTAGCTTCTTTGCTGCCAGAGGTTTTGCATCTAGAGTCTTAAAAAATGATAGGAATTGCGCTTTGACTTCAGCTTTGGTTGCTCTGGGGTTCTTTTAGAAAAGTTCATGTACCAAGTTAATGCCCTTTTCCTTAAGGCACCAGCGAACTGCGCCATCTTCCTGTCTTCATCTGTAACTTGGTTAGCCTCCCAAGTCAACTCGCAGATGAACCAATGTCGTCTAGGGTCCTCATCACCCTCATATAGATTTTCATCATTTCTATGTTTCTTTATGCATGGGGAAAGATAATCATCACTCATAGGAGTGTGATAATATCCTTCTCAAGGTTCAGGGGTATGTTCCTCTTTTCCTTCTTCTCTTGGGATGTTGGCCTATTTATGATAAGGTTCCTTCTTAAACCTGTTTATTGAATGAGTGGGTTTTCCCTGCAAGTTTCCTCTCGTCATGTTTCGAAGCAATTCTTCTTTAATTGCTTACTGGTCCTTTCATTCATTTAGATTATCATCTCTGAAACTTTGCAAGTCAACTTGAATACTTTGTATGGCTTTCATTATGTCAGAATTCAGTTCTACCACCAGTTCTGCTTCCTGGGTGGGGGTATTCAACTTTCCTTGCCGACTATTATCTTCTTTAGTGTTAATGATCTGAACAGTTCTTTTAAAATGTTGCATTTGCAAATTTTTAATAACAGGAAAAATTTATGTTAGTTAACAAATTTTAAAACATACTTTATTTTCCTTGCAAGGAATGTCTGGTACGCCCATTTGGTCTCTTACTGTTGAAACTGGGCTCTCATACCACTTGTAATGTCCCCAAAAATTGAATTTTTTTTTATTAGGCTAGTCAAAACTACCTATGCTCGACATTATTTCAACTTGTGCGGAATGTGTCATACTTCGGTTATTGTACTGTAAAGTCGTAACTTGTTCTTATGTTCTTCTTTCATATTTCTTGATGCAGTTATTTAATGTATATTTATGTTTTCCTGATGTTGCTTACTATATTGATCTATGGTTATAAATTTACATGTATGTTAGTTAATTCGATTACATACTCATTGATTATAACGATTGATTATTTGTTGTATGAACATTTCTGACTTGACTTTGTTATTGGAAAAATGGGTTGACTAGTTTCCCTTGTAACCACTTGAGAGGTTGTTTTCTACTTGTCACATCGGGATTATTTAGTTCTTACGAACTAATGCATTTCTTTCCATTTTACATGTAGGTGCACTTAGCTACAGAAACTGCTTGTAAAAGATGAACAGACCATACTGTTCATTTCAGCACTATCACTCAGTTTTACAAATCTACCCTAGTTACAAAATGATGATTGTTATATGATATTTATACCAAGATGGGTGTTTTACTAGCCTATGTTACACAATTTATTATTGTTATTATTACAGCCTCTATGATAGTGACTGGGTCACTACTGCACTTATTATTTACATTGAACATACTTATTATGGTATAAAAGACTTTATAAATTTGTTCATGCTTAAACATAGTCTTAGTGTATGTATTTAATGGTTATTGTAAGATTGTAAAAACCTTGGCCTATATTACTCCATGTCATATTTCATATGCCATGGACTTATGGGTTAAACCCTATGTAATTTGATGCACATGTGGGGTTTGGTAAAGCACATTTTTTTTGGGCAAGGTTCAGTGGTTGGAATGAACTATATGATTATGGGTTTGGAAAGCATTAATGGAGGATAGGGTGGTGGCATAAATTCAACTTGGGGAATGTGGCCTTTAATATTAGGGCTTGGGATCTTGCATTGGTTTTTTCATCCGCAGCATAGCTACATGAGCTCTTCCTCTATCTTATGTGGTGGTGTGAAACTTTGATGGTTTGGACATGTTGACAGGTACATAACCATCAATGGTTTCTAAGTGTACTTCTCATCGTGGTATTTGCGATGTGTTGCAGGTTGCAGGATGTGACAAAATTTATGGGTTTTCGTTCATGTGTAGCTCTGCGGGAAATACCATACCCATTCGGGTAAGCCTATTGTAACAAGTGTTTAACCGATTCACTCATTTTCTTAGTTGTTGTGACAGAGTTATCACTCGTCGTGGGTTTGAATGCTTGGCTCTAGTTTCTAAATGGTTGCATTTTGGGAATGGGTCTGTCTATAATTTTAATGGGTAGGCATCATGGATGCGTTAGGACTTGGGGATTTTCCTTGTTGGGATTAGTGCCTTTGGGATGAAAATTTAATGTATTCATATTTTTTAATAAGAACTATGTGTGGAAAATGTGACTAGGTAACTCACGACATGCTCTGCGTATTGTAAATAAGGTTATATTATTGGAAAGGAAGCATCACCATTGCTTGCAATGGTGCAAGGCCGAGTTTAAATGATTATGTAAAACCTTAATGGTTTTGATAATGATTTATGTTTATATAAATATACAGAATTTGCATACTGTGTTTATTTTGTGGTTATATTTCTTATTAAATGGATTGTGTGTAATCAAAATCATTGTTTAAATTATTGTATTGATAAACGTTGACAATGTTGTTGGTTTTTGGGGCCATGCCATATGTGGGATTGGCGTTCCCGCCATTTGAGTTGCGATAGTGTATTGGACAATTTCATTATCATTTTTATGGATGAAACTTGTTTATGGATAAATATTTATGTTCAAAATGTAAGAGTCGTGACAGGGTATAACCCTTTGACGAGTGTCATTGCTATTCTCATAGCGTCAACAGGGTTGCGTTAATGTTTAAAAGGGATTTGTTAATACATAGGGACGAGGGCCATGGTTACAGTGGGTAAATTTATCTAGGTATTTTGACCACTGTGTAGAAATTAGATGTATTTTAATTTACAGATTGCGTAATTATAAAGCGTGGCTTTAATAGTGAAATGCTAGAGCATGAGGTAGGAAATAAATATCGAATCGTACAGGATTCGTCATGGTGACTTGTAAAATAAATAGACCCTACAGGAATCGATACTGGGTCATTATGGTTGTAAGGGTTTATATATGTATGGATTTGATTTGGGCATAATGCCGATAGGAATCAATCCCGCGACCTTTGTGTATTTATATTTATGTTTTTAATGAATGTTATAAATAGTATTATGGTTGATTTATTGCCGCTGGGGCTTTCGTTATGGCATGCGATTCTTATAATGTAGTTTGTAAGTATTTAAAAGGTTTGATTTATTATACATGCAACGGATTTATTATGTTCATAGTATCTTTACTTCATACGATTTCATGGATGTAGTTGGTATAATAAACTTATGGTTTTATGCAGCTAATTGTTTATATTCTCATAGTATTAGATGGTCTCGATGTTTGGACTGTAGATATGATTTATGACATTATTTGATCAATGAGAAAGATATTTTTTAACCTTGGTTCCTGGTAGAAATATATATATAGACCCTGAAATTCCTTCGATGGGTTTTAAGTTATCTTTAATACTTTGAATTAATGATTATTCTTAAATATAGAATAATGTGTTTATAGTATTGCTTCATTTAGAATACTATTCTGTTTATACATGATATAATGTAAATGATTTATTTATTAGGTTCTGTTTACTATATTAGTTAACTGTATTTTAAATTTATGTTTTGTTTATAGCTTAACCTTAATTAGTATTTTATTCCTAATTATAGTTCTACTGGCAATATGGAATCTCCGAGTAGATTTCATAGGTAAATAAACATATAGGCATTGTTAGGGTAATTCCTAGGTTTTAGGAAAACAAAGTTTAAGCTGTAAATAAATGCAGAACTAAGTATAGCAGAAATAAACCCTAAATATTACTTAATCATGAATTAATTTAGAGACATAGGGTTTATAAATAAAATGTAAACCCTTAAATATTGTGACAGGAAAACAATTGTAAACATAGGGTTAGAAATATAACATAAACACTTGCATATTTTAACCAGAAATTATACTAGATAATGAAATAGGAAGTCAAGAACCTCATACCTGAATGGTGATGCTATTCCGACTGTTAAAACCTACACACTCAATTACCCAGCATTAACAATTCACAGGCAGATCTGACCTCTGTATAGATGACCAAATCACTTGGAAAGTACCACGTTCCACCCAACCATGACTAAGAACCATTCCTGGTTTTAATCCAGATCCCCTCGAGCTGGTTCCAACATGCAAGTAGCTTAGATCTCCTAAGATAAGGCTTTCCAAACTTCTATATTTGGTCTGGATCAGTTCTCCTTATTTCTCTTAAGAAAATGTTCTCCAAGAACTCTCTTGAGAATAATCGGGCAGAATAGTGACTCCAAAAAGATAGAAGAATCCCCACGCCTCTCTCTAGCTTGGGACTTTATAGACAAACTTTTCCGTCAAAGGGGCTGTTAAATCAAGAATCATTTGATTTCTTGATTTAACCCTTTTATTTAATTTTAGGTACCTTTATTATTTAACTTAGGAACTTTTAACAACTTCCTAATTGGACTTTTGTAAGTATTATAATATTTAATTTTCTTTTAGTAATAATAATAATAAATGGAGCCTTTCCTTCTTTCTTAATTTATTAATATTATTACTATGCTTACTCTTTATACATACCATGTATAAAATATATAATAATAATATATTATTTGTTAACATTTGTCTATAGATATCATATATTATGATCCCTAAACTTATCACACTTTCTTCATTAAGGTCATTAGGTAGGTTGTTAGGTCTACTAGGATAGGAAGCTCTAAACATCCTTGCATGTTGAATTACCTCATATAACATGGTATTTCTTCAGTACTTGATGAGATACAAAAATTCAAAATTTCATTTAATCTCTTATAAATAATTTAGATGAGATCAATATTTTTGTCGATTCGTTTTCACTCGACATGATTAATTCTTTTTAGTAACTCCTAGTGCTTATTCGGATCCCATACTCAACGCTAAAAACAGGGAGTTACAAACTTAGTGCAATTCTAGAGCTGGTTGCTCAACATTAATGCGAGGATGTACTTGTAGCATACACCTAGGGATACAATGCCCAAGGATTCGATGTTACAGAGCTTAAGCTCAACATCAACATGGAATGCTCCATGGCCTAATACTTCCAATTTATCTTTTCATGTATTCTAGAGATTCATGCTCAGCACAAATGTCTCAACACTCATGTGCTCCAGAGCTTCTCACTCAACACAAAACATCAATTACCCCGTGTGCTCCAGAGCTCCTCACTCAACACAAAAAATCTCATCAACCATGTTCTTCAGGGTCCACACCCAACAAAAGCAAACATATATATATATATATATATATATATATATATATATATATAGCATATGCAATTGGATTAATCCCTATATATCAAACAAATCATCGTGTTCATATGCAGTGGGGTCTTTGACCTAGTATATCGAAATAAAACATCAAGGTAACATCATAATCAATGGGGCTCATGCCCATAAGTGTTAGGTCCAAAATTCGAGATATTACAATCCCGATGAAGTTATAACATAGGGAGTTGTGGTGTAAGTACGATATATTATAAATTAATAGAAGTCTTCTAAGATAAAGACTCCAACAATGGGACTGGTTAGACATCCAAAAGGCCCTAGTGGATTTGGATGATAGTAGTATAATTAGAGTATTAACATTGATATTAAATTCATTACTAGAAAAAATAAGTACCAATAAATTTACTACACATAAAACATTGAAGCAAACATCTTATATAACACTTTTAATCAAATATATTTAAATATACATAAATATTAATATAATAAAATTTTACATATATAATACTTTTAATAAATTATTGAATATCAACTATTAAATATTAAATCCAAAAAAATCATTCATTACATTTTACACATAATATTTGCAACCAAAATTATAATTTGATAATCAAAGCAAACAATTAGCTCAGATGGAAGAATATTAGATAGGCCACTATTAATTATTAATAATTATTTATAAAAAAATAAGGAAGTATTTACCATTACAAAGATTATAAAGGATTCACTATTAATTAATGAATGCTTGAATGAATTACCAAATATGATATTCAATAGTATTTATATGTTTACATATTTATAATTTGGTTTTTAAAATTTATCTTTTGATTAATTGAAACCCATATTCTTATTATACATGTATGGAATATTTCACAAATTTCAAATTATTCTAAATTTTCATACACAGGGAACCAATACTACAAAATTACCAAATTATGCTACTATGATTTTGATGATAAAAAAATAGACATAAAGAGTTTGGCACTGCTATTTTGTGAAAAAAAATATAACGACCTACTTCCTAAAATTGATTGTCGAGACAATATGGTAGCAAAACTTGTAGTAACTTTTCAACGAACTTTCTTCGACCTCAACAAGTATTCCATAAATAAATTTGTTATCGCCCCAACCTTCAAAAAGTATTCCATTAATAAATTTGTTATCGTTCCAACCTTTTTTTTGGCATATCCATCGACTCCCTATCTATTATTGCTATTACAATGCTTAAACTATTGTCCTAGATAATTGACATGTCAATTATTTAAGTTCCTTAATCAATTTGGTTTGAATCTTCTTGTCTGTAATGTCCCAAAAAATTGAAAATAAATTTTTTTTTTCATTGGACTAGTATAAACTACCTAGGCATGGACATTATTAGACTTGTGAAATATAACGTACACTAAATCTACCACTTATTTATCGTAAGTTGTTCTTACATTTTACTTCTTTCTTTCAGTTATGTTTGTTACTATATTTTATATTATGATGTTGTAAATCTAATTACTAAGCTATTCTCATGTGTTTACATTGCTGTGTATGTGTAACTGCTTGATTATATACCTCATTCATTTATGCATGGTTTTACTTGTTATTGACATGGTTCTAATTTAACTTTATTTTTGGAACTAAAGTGAGTGGAGTGGTAGGACTAGTTCTCCCATGTGACCGACTCAGAGGTAAAGTTTCTACATGTCTAGCAGACTTACTTAGTTTAGTTTGAACCGAGGCACTCTTAACTTGTTTACTTGCAGGTGTAATTACACTCGCAACTAACGACACCTACTGATCATTATTATTACTTCTTATAGACTCGGTTTAGTGACAAGGTAATTTCCACGATTATTCGTTTTAAGACCTAGAATGCTTATCTAAGTGACGCTTATTATTCATTATGATTTTACTGATCAATTGTTCGTATTTTAACCTAGATGTATTTCATATTTATTTTATTAATGGTTTTAACATATCTTGTTATTTCTCTTGGCAGGTTTACAAACCTTTGATTAAATACCAATTCTTTGTTTTATGAAAACAATTGTTACCATGGCATAATTCATATGCCATGGTTCTAAGATTATTGCATAAGGAGGGAGATAAGCTAAGGTTTAAGGGCTTAGTGCCTAATGTACATAGTGCATACAATGCCTTATACCATGTATTAAACTTTTGGGTAGCGAATATATGCAATGGTCTAAACTTTGCACATTGGAGTTTTGACACTATGCAAATGAGAAAGGTGGAAAATGATTTTGTGTCGTTTACAAACTATAGAGATGTGGGTTTTAGCATGGTTAATGGACACGAGGTTGGTGCCATTAATCCGCCTTGGACTTCATGGATGCCCAAGCTTAGGGCTTGGCTCACGATGGACTTTGGTCATTTGCTCTGTTTGTTGGTGTTTTGGTCTCTGCCCTGTGTAGTGGGTCAAGGCGACCTCCAGGGAATCGAAGGTTTGGTATCATTCAGTTTCTTTGCATTATCGTTGGTTGGTTCCTTACCATGGGTAATCATACTTCTCATTCTCATTGTTTTGTTGTGGTTGTAGGTGACATGTTTGGCGAGAAGGTGGATGGATTGTAGCGTGACTGTGAGCCATGGTCGAACATTACCAATACAGTAGGCCTGCTATTCAAGTCTTAATTGCCACATCTTGGCGTTTAGCTTGGGTTTTAACTTCTCAAGGTTGGGGTTTGGCTTATGGAGTTTCGTTGTCCTTTGGGTCTGTATTTAAATGAAATGGAATAAAATGTAAAGAGGGTTTTTAGGCACAAGGAGAAACTTGATACCTTTAATAGGATCTGCATGTAAATTGTGATTTCATGGTTTTTATTTATAAATGTACACAATGGTAGCACCATTTCTTGCAACGGTGCCACGACCATTGGATGGCTATGTAGACTTGATTTAAGACTTAATATTTTGGGTATGCAATCTATTCCATGCTGGTTGTTATTTAAACTTGGGTTTTGTGTGGCATTTTCCTTTGTGGTTGGACTGTGTAGAATCATTTCCATTATTACCTTAGTTATGATAAATAGAAAAGTTGATAGCATATGGCTTGGGGCCATGTCGTTGATGGCATAGGCGCTTGCCATGGAAGCTATGAAATCGTATACTGTTTAGATTTTACATTTTGGTTTTTACATAGTGAAAATTGCAAAGCAAGGAAGCTGTGGGTGCAAACCCTAGATTGCTATCGTTTCTCTAGGTGGATTAGTTGATAGTGCAATATAGTTATTTATATTTACTATGTAGTTTATTTATAAGTTGTGTCTAGGTACATACAGTGTATAGATTAGTAAAGGTCTTACGACCTCTGTGTAATGATTTCCATTTTGTTTTACAGCCTATGTGTATAAGGATGAGGTTCTCATGACCTTGCTGTAGATAATTATTTTAATGATATAGCCCGCGTACACTTTGTGTATAGCATGGTCTTGATAAATGTACAACAACTACAGGATTCGAATCCTGGTCATTGTTGATACACTGAGTTTTAATAAATGGGTGGTTGTGATTTGGGGCTTAAGTGTCCACAGGATTCGATTCCTGCCATCTGTTTTATAATTAGTTGGACTATTATAATATTGTGATAAGGTTTGTAAATTGCTTCCTATGTATTAATGTTTTCTGTAGATTTTTAATACAAAGGCATCGTGGTTTATGTAAGATAAATGGGCATGGTTGTCTACAAGAATAATTCCTGTGAAACTTAATTTAATTACATGGTTTTAATTGCTTAAATTGTAATTCTGTTTGTTTAATTATTATACAATGGATATGAGATGATATTAGATGGGACTTTAATGTAGACCAAGGAATGGTATCGATTCTTACTGTGTTTATTTAAATTTTAATAATGTTTATTGTATTGGAAATGGTTTGTTATTTAATGTTCATTTAATTATACATACCTTGAAAGGTCTTCTCTAATTTTTATCTTGGATTTAATATTGTGCTGATAGCTAGATTTACAATTCTATTTATAATGGTTGCTATAGTTTACTAGTTATATACCAGTAGTATTCTTAGTTAGTTTTATTGTGATTAGAAGTAGATGATACTAAATTAAATCTAGGTTTTAAAGGCAGCATGGCTCTACTGACAAATTAAATATGTTAGTGGAGTATATAGGCCAAGGAATACAACTAGGTAGTAGATCTAAAATAAAACCTAGTTTGCACTAAACATAGTTTCAATAGTAAACGTAATACATGAATAAAACTAAGGTGAAAACCATTGATAAACATTTATACATGAATTAAAAATGTAGAAGTAAACTAATGAATAAAACCCAGATAGATTTGGTCATAGAAAATAACTTACATCCGAGGGTTATAATTTAAAATGTAAACCCTAGAATATTTAAACAGAGAACCAAACACATAGGGTTAGGAAATGGAATGTAATCATTTACCTAGCATATCCAACACTGATTTTAGAAAAATGGAGCAGGCAGTCTAGGGATTCATATCTGTAAATTTGAGGCTCCTTTAATTGCTGAACTTGCACACTCAAATAACTAGCATTAACAATTCATAGACAGATCTGATCTCTTTATTAGATGACCAAATAACTTGGGAACTACCACGCTCCACCCAACCATGACGTAGAACTGTTCCTAGTTTCAATCCAGATGCCCCCAAGATGGACTCCAACATGCAAGTAGCTTAGAGATCCTAAGGTAGGGTTTCCTATTTGGTATATGAGGTCTGGATCAGTTCTCCTTTTCCTTCTAGGAAATTGTTATTCAAGAACTTACTTGAGAGACAAATAGGGAGAGTAATGACTCCCCCCAAGATAGATCAGAACCCCAAGCGTTTCCTTGGCTTGAGACTTTATAAATAGACTTTTCAGTCAAAGGGACAGTTAAATCAAGAATACTTGATTTCTTGATTTAACCCTTTTTAATTAATTTGGGTAATTTTTAATATTGAACATTAGGAACTTTTAACTAGTTCCGAATTTAGCCTTTTCTAGGCATTATACTATTTATTATCTTTTAGTAATAAATAATAATCGATGGATCTTTTATTTCTTTCTTTCATCGTTAATATTATTACTATATTTATTATTTATTCATACCATGTATAAAATACATAATACTATAACATTTGTTAACATTTGTCTTTGGGAATCATATACCATGATCAATAGACTTAATAAGACTTCTTCATTAAGGTCAAATAGGTATATGGTTAGGTCTACTAGGCTAGGAAACTCTAAATATACTTGCATGTTGGGATTATTTCATATAACATGGTAGTTCTTTAGTACTTGATGAGAATACAAAAATTCAAAATTTCATTTAATCACTTATAAATAAGTCTGATAAGATCAATAGTTTTCTCGAGTCGTTTTCACTTGGAAATTAATAAATTATTTTCAGTAACCCCTAGTGCTTATCAGAGCCAATACTCAACGCTTAAATATGAAGTTGCAAAATTAGTGCAATTCTAGAGCTCTTTGCTCAACACTAATGATAGGATGTCTTTGTATGATACACCTAGGGATACAATGGCCAAGGATCGGATGCTCCAGATCTTATTCTCAACATCAACATGGAAGGCTCCAGGGATTATGCCCAACACTTCCAATTATCTTTTCATGTGTTCCAGAGCATCTCACTCAACACAAATGTAAGTACTCATGTGCTGTAGACCTCCTCGCTAAAAAAAAAACATTAATTTCCCATGTGCTCCAAAGCTCCTCGCTCAACACAAAACATCTCATCGATCATGTGCTTCAGGGTCCACTCCCAACACAAACAAGCATATATATATATATATCATCAATAATTGACTTACATCCAATATATAAAACATATCATCATTTCCATATGCAATGGGTTCTTTGACCCAATATATCAAAATAAAATATCAAGATAACATCATAATCAATAGGCTCATGCTTATATTACATCCCTCCCTACTTAGAAAAACACCATTCCTAGTGTTCTAGGGACTCAGAATTGCATCATGAAACAAGGAGGGGTAAGCCTTTCTCATGGTGGCTTCATTATCGTAAGTATCCTCCTTGGCCTCAAAGTGATTCCATTGCACTTTCAACTGGACTATGGTGCACTTCCAGAGCTGCACCTCTCTTTTTTCCAATATATGAATAGGATCAAAGTAAACTCCCCTTCAGATTCCACCTGTAATAATGACCAATCCACTACATGTTTAGTATCATAAACATATTTATTTAACAAGGATACATGAAAAACATTATGGACTCTTACATGCGTGGGTAACGCTAGCCCATATTCCACTGGCCATTTCTTGGCCAGTATTTCAAAGGGTCCACAAGATCTAGGTTCAACTTACAACACCTACCCAAGCTCAATGAGCTTCGTTTTGATTTTACTTTCAAGTAGACATGATCACCTATTTGAAAGTATTTCTGTTTTCTTTTTTGATCCACGTAACTATTCTGGCGATCTTGTGCTTCTTTAAGGTTCACCTAGACCTTGGTAACCAACTGTTCCAATGCCATTAATAAATCAGGCCCTAACATGAACCGATCAACCGGGCTATCCCAAGTAATCGATGTTCTAACCTTCCGTCCATAGAGTACCTCAAAGGAACTCATCTTGGTGGGAGTCTGATAACTGTTTTATAATGCAAACTCTGCAAGATGCAAGTAGTCTTCCCACTCAGTGGGGTTGTTCATGACATAAGTCCTAAGCATGTCCTCAACAATCTGGTTTACTCTTTCAGTCTTCCCGTCTATATGTGGATGATAAATAGTGAAAACGTTCAACTGCATCTCTAATCCAAAGAATAAAGATCTCCAAAAGTTTCCTTGGGTATCCCATGCAATCTAAATATCTCCTTCAAGAATATATCAACAATGTTCACTACCTTGTAGGTCCAATTTACATGAATGAAGTGTGCTCCTTTTGAAAACTTGTCAATTAATACAAAAATAGAATCATTCTACTTCTTACTTTTTGGTAGACCAGTGATAAAATCCATACTAATGACCTCCCACTTCCATTCCAGAATGGGTAACGACTGTAGCGATCCTGAAGGATGATGATGCTCAACTTTGACTAGCTGACATTCCTGAAATTTAGCGATGAACATCGCAATTTCGATTAGGCAAGAAAAAAGTGTCTCTTAACAAGGGATATCATCTATTGATATGTTGGGTGCCCCAAGTACGGTGCCTGATGAAATTCTGTGAGATTACTGGACCGAATGTCCCCTCCTTCTAGAATGTACAATCTATCCTTGGACCATAGTAGTCTAGATTTGTCTACCTTTTATT
Source organism: Pseudotsuga menziesii (assembly GCA_001517045.1). Classification (NCBI taxonomy): domain Eukaryota; kingdom Viridiplantae; phylum Streptophyta; class Pinopsida; order Pinales; family Pinaceae; genus Pseudotsuga; species Pseudotsuga menziesii. Next base: position 9,980 of record LPNX010328370.1, on the reverse strand, counting down.
CTTTTTGTTGTTGAAACAACCCATAGTCTTGGACTTTATTGAGGATTTCTACATAGAAAGGGTCAACTTTCATGGCTGTTCGAATCCTATCATGCAAATATGAATCGGTTTGACTCAAAGTCACCTCATATATTATATGAGTTTGTCGGCTCAAATCATCAACAACCTTGTTCTCTTTTTCCTTAATGTGCTTTAGCTCAAAATGGTACTCACTAAGGAAATCCAACCACCTAGCTTTCCTTGCATTCAGATATTGTTGATCGAATAAATATTTCAGACTCATATTGTTTGTCTTCAGAAGGAAGTTCCTTCCCATGAGCTAGTGCCTCCACATCTTCAAAGTGTGGATGATGGCCGCTAACCAAATATCGTGCATGGGGTAGCTCTCCTCATGTTCTTTTAACTTTCGTGATTCATAATAGATCGCGTGATCGTTCTGCAAGAGAAATCCTCCATGTCCTTCCTTGCTTGCATCTGTGCAAACAACAAAATCTCCATCAGGATCTGCAATTCATAGTATTGGTGTGGTCATGAAAAGTTGTTTAAGATTTTGAAAATTTTCTTCTCACTTGGTAGTCTATAAGAACTTATTTTATTTCTTTTGCAAAGTGGTCATGGGGAAAGCGATTATCGAGAAATTCTCAATAAACTTTCGATAATATCTGGATAATCCCCAAAAGGACCTAATGTCTGTGACACTAGTAGGGGTACAAAAATCCTTTATTGCTCTAATATTTTTCGGGTCCACAGCTATCCCTGTATCAGAGGTAATTTGACCTAAGTACTCTATTTGTGGTTTGTAAAAATCACATTTACTAAACTTAGCATAAAGCTGGTGTTATCTCAACACTCCTAGTACTATGCAAACGTGTTCTTTGTTTTCCTCTTTATTCTTGGAATAAACTAGAATTTCATCTATAAAGACCAAAATAAACTTATCTATATATTTACGGATTATGTTGTTCATCATACACATAAAGTTCACAGGTGCATTGGTTAACCCGAACGACATCACTACAAACTCGTAGTGCCCGTACCTTGTATGAAAGGAAGTTTTGTGAATATCCTCATCGTGAATCTCTACCTGATGGTACCTGGATCACAGGTCAATATTTGAAAATATTTTGGCTCCTCCCACCCAATCGAACAAGTCATCAATCCTAGGCAGTGGGTATCGGTTCTTGATAGTCATTTTTTTCAATAGATGGTAAGCGATGCACATTCGCATCATACGATATTTATTCTTTAAACAATATCGGTGCTCCCCAAGGGGACACTCTGGGTCATACATACCCTTTCTCTATCAACTCCTGCAACTGCATTTTGAGTTCCACCAGTTCTGGTGCACTCATGCGGTAAGGGGCTTTGGAAGCCGGAACTGATTTGGGTGTCAGTTCGATGGAAAAGTCTATGTATTGTTTCGAAGGTAATCCTGGAATTTCCTTGGGAAACAAATCATTGAATTATTCAATAATGAGAAAGTATTCTATGTGTTTTTTTCTTTCAGAATCCAAGTCTCAGATGTTTACTGCAAACAACTTGCAGCCTTTTCTAACTCATTTCTTCTCTTGTAAGGAATATATTTTCCTTACATAAAATTTCTTTGGAATAAGTATTGAAATAGAAGTGTTCAATATTGTACCTTCTATCTCAACCATGGTATATTTATGGTCTTCCTATTGATCATCCAAAACTGCATAAATCCATGGGGTTCCAGCTGCAACAATTTCCCAAAATTCTAAAAATTTCGGGACCCTCCTTTTTATCTTGTTTTGCTCAGCTTGTTTGGGTTTTGCTTGATTTTGCTGATGTTTGTTCAAGGAATATCCTTATGCCAATGCTGTTAATGTTATTTTATGGCTTACATCGAGTTCTTATCCGACCATCGGAAGTTGTCGAGACTATGAATCGGAAATGCAGTTAACTACGTGCCCGCCATTGCGAAGATGCAGTTGAATGACGATCTGATCCTTACCTTCGATGCGCTTTACCTTATTTTCTTATTATCGACATCCTTATTGGAATACTGTCAAAACTCTTTGTCTCTATAGCTTTCGCCGTTGTGGATGATATATTGCGAACACCGTGATGGTTGTGTTGACCTCTACCGATTCTCACCAGTTTGATTCACAAGTTATTAGTATTTTTAACTTCCGCCATTGCGGCTCTAGAAGGGATCATTCTTCTGATTTAGTTTGATTTATGTTTTCTACTTGGCCGATCTTTTTCTCTTAATTCATGTTTGTTTTACCTCCAATTTTGACTGGTTTGCGAAACTCGTTGTCTTTACGGTTTCCATTATTGCGGCACTTCAACCAACTATTGGTCTGAGGTTTTAGTCTAGTTGAGCTCTGATGCGAAGTGATTGTTTTCATGTCTCTTTCTGATGCCTCACTTGGCACTGTGGATCTCTTAGTCGTTTCATCGTCTGCCATTATGAAGATGTAACTAACTTGATTGCCGATCCCTTAGTCAGTTTGCCGCCCGATGGTCACGTTTTCCCATCGATTGTTTGTTTTACTGGGATGTATATATTGGGGGTTGGGGTTTATTTTTCTATTATTATTCCTGTGAACCTGTTCCTACACTGTCGTTGTCATTGTGAATGGGACATTGTACTCGCTGTCAGTAGATCATTCCTAGGTGGCGTCGCCGTGGAAGTTTGCGGATTCTTCTTGTCAGTTGCACAGCGCCGTGCCAGGTAGGTCATTATTCTTGTTTCTACCTCTTCCTTTCGAATTGTTGAACTATGGTTGTCATCCTTGGTTAGTTTCCACCTCCGTGGTTAATGAAAAACTAAGTTTACAGTCTTCTTTATCATATATCTAGTTCATCTCGGTAGTAGTTCCATCCGATGGGGGGTCTTTTGTTTTCTGAATGATTAATTTCAGTGTCGTTATGAGTTTGCGAACCTCGCCCAGCTATTGGGGAAACTGGTGTAGATGAGCATTACAATGTCTGCACTGGTTCCCCCCAGTCTGTGTATGGCCATCTGGGGAGGGTATTTCCTTGTTCGTTTGCAGAGGAAGGCATTTTCTGGTTTTATTTTGAAGTGTCGAGGTTTTGGTTTTCCAATATTTTGGTCGCTCGCATTTCTTTTGGAGTAGGGTCATGGTTTTGAAGTGCACTTTGTTTCGAATGAGATTGGGAATAGGAAAATTTATTTCATAGCACCGAGGGTGTAGTTTTGAGACTTTTTCTTCCTTAACGAGGGGGAATTTTCTTCATTTTAGCAAGGCCATGATGTTATGAGTCGATTACGCCAATTTTTTAGTCATAGACAAGATTTAGTTCTTTTTGCAGATTTGTTTTTGTGCAGGAACACTCGGTAGTTAAATTTTGTTTCTGTATTTTTCTTAGATTCAATCATGACTAGCATGACCGAGGTAAATGCTCATGTAGTTTTGTCTCTATTCTTTGAATATTATTTATAAATGGCTCAACAAGACCTAAAATATTTTGTGTATGACAGGGAAATATTTTCGAATATGAGATGTCTAAAAGGAAGAAAAAAAAGCCCCTATAGTGGAGGAGGAACCCGATGTTGAAATTGTCACCAAGGTTGAATATACTTACGAAGACACCAGATGCATCATAGGTGTGGAACCTGAATATAAGTGGGGGAAATATATAGACTAATAACATATCGGGAGGTACCTAACACCGGTTTTGAGGAAGAAACTATATATGAAAATATAGAGAGATCTGCTTTGATGAGGGTTGCTACCATACCTGAGCTTTTCTTGTGTTTAGAGGTGATTAGATGGATTCTGCCCAGGGAAGACGTAACTACCATGATTTTGGCCAACATTGACAAACAAGGTTATGCTACTTATAGCCCCAGTTACGTATCACTAGCCTACCACTTACCGAAATCCCAGGTTTGCTTGACTGAAGACTGGCTAAAGAAAATTAATCTAGACCTAGTTGAGACATTGAAAAGAATGTTGCTACCTGGAAAGAGTTTCAAAACTAGGCCATCAGGGGAATATGCCACAGCCACCTTAAGGACCCCTTATAGGTTCATTTCCTTAATTCTAAACAGGATCATTGGGAGAGCCCACAGTAAAAGTTTTAAGTTGGGGTGGGTTCCTATCATCTTCTATGTTGCAACCGAAGGGACTATGTTCACTGCGAGAACATCGTATCAAACAGTCTCTCGGCTTGCATTGCTTTGGCCTTGGGAGGAGTGTCCCAGAAAAAATCAGAGTTTTACATGAGCTCCATACTGATTGATTGCATACTGTGCAACCAACCATCCCCAAACCTGAGGTGTATTTGGGACCGAGATAGAACACCAGTCTACTCAGCCTACAAGCCACTGTGGGTAGATAAGTACTACATTCACTATAGAGAAGTGTGTGAACACTTCATTATGCCATTATATACATTGATTTTCTTAAAAGAATGCAATTACATGTCTGAAGAAGCATTGCAGGTCATTGAAGAATATGCTAATTACTATTTAACGGAGGATGGACTGTATATTAGAATGTATGGCTGCTCCAGAGCACCTTCATTGCTTCCAAAATATGCCACTGATTATGTGGTACAGAAGGAGGTAGTCAAGTAGGTCTTCTTGGATGCCATAGGGAGTTTTTTATTTGAGCATAAGAAGGAAACTTATCCTCCCTTACCATTTAGGTTGGGAAGTTATAAGTTCTCAAGAGTTAAGAAAGCTGATGAATTTGTAGAAGAATTGGAGAAATTCCATTTTGGGGAAATAAATTTCCATAGGAATGATTCCCGAAATAAAGTGGTAGAACACTGCAGGGAAGCAAATGTACATTTTGAGTATACAAGCCACTGGGATAAAGACGAATCATTTTTTCAAAATGTAGAAAACATAACTGCATTAAAAAGAAGATTTAAAAAGAAAATCACTACTAAAGGAGAGAAAGGACAAGATGAGTAGAAAAAAGCAGAGGAAGACAAGGCTAGGAAAAGAGATGAAGATGCTAGGAGACTAGCACAGGAGGCTGAAAGCTGGCTTAAAAGTGAGAAGGAAGAAAAGAGAAAAGATGAACATGAAGCAGCTAGAAGTGCAGAAGAAGCTACCAGGAGTGAAGAAAAAGAAAGGAAAAGGAAAATGGATGAGGAACTTAGGAAGTAGGAAGCAAAAATATTAAAACTGACAGGGTCCATGACAGAGAAACACGCTTCCGATCCTGTAGACATTCAGGTTTAGGATCTGGGTAATCCTGATTCTCAAGACCGTGAGGTAGCTGCTAGCAACACATTAGGATAGGATGTTGTTTCAGGCCCAAGACTGATCCCTTTCAAACAAAAGAAAGGGGAAGAGGTTATATACTTCAACACTATTTTTTATGACGGGGAAACAAAAATAATTGTGAAGAGGACCAAGAGGAAAGTCAAAACTAGGGGGCAGTCAGGGAAAATGATAAATGATACAACCATGGTGTATGGGATAGACAAGGACCCAAGATTCACTATCTAAGCTGGAGCAGCATTGATCCATGCTTCTGAGGACAATGCGGATCAGATAATGACTGATCTTGAACAGTCAAAGAAATCTGCTACCCATCTAAAAGATATGCTAAGAAGGGAGAGAGAGGAAAGCAATAAATTGAAAAGGAAGTTTGAAGACATGCAACATGAAATAAAGTCTTCAAAAGCAGAGCTCCAATTCCTCCAAGTAGAGAAGAGATCTCAGGAGGTTGCCCAGGAAATTATAGAAAATTTGTAGCAGGAATGTTAGGGGCTTTTTCCCGGAGAGACTTGTGAACTACTTGTTGTAAGAGGAACTATTTCGTTTTGCAATAACAAAATTACAATTTTTCCTGTTGGAGAAAGTGCTGTGTGGAATGTTCGAATGTGATGAAATGAACAATGTTGAAGGGGAACTATTTCATTTTCAGCTGTGTTTCATTAATCGTGAGATCGTTCTAACTTTTTGAACCTATATTCTTATATGAATGTTCTCTGGTTTATTTTGTGATCATTTCCACTATGAGTAATGAATGTTATAACAGACGATGAGCTATCTTGTTGTGCATATCTTCATTCATGTTTATGTGTTTTGATTCTAAGAACAACTATCTGTGGTTTATCTCAACATATGAACAATATTACATTACTCATTAATTGATAATCTTTCTCCCTAGGGACAGCTTAGTTAATATTGTTTTTCAGTTGTGTGTGATTTAGATGCGAGAGAGTCTAAGACGAGAGGTAAGAACCTGCGCATCACATTGTGACGACTCCTCGCATTCTTTATCAATCTGCATCTTAGATAGGCACTTACATATCATACTTAAAGTCAAAAATACAAAATTATACACAGTGGACTAGGCCGCAACCGGTAAAATCCTTTGTTTTTGTTACTTGACCTACGGTAGCCGGACTGCAAACTAGACAGATTCCCTATACCAATCAATCACGAGCTAGTTGGGAACGTTGAATGGGGATAATATTTTGCTGTTGTTGCTTGCAAATTTTTAGGCCTCAGTAGTCCTCTATGGTCAGTTCTTCTTGTAAGTTGTGCAAGACCCCATTGGTCTTGTTCTTACAATCTTGGGAATAATGAGGCCCTCTACACTTCCAGCATTTGATCTGTATCAGGTAGCATTGGATCCCCTAGGTGATACTGGCTTGTCAGCATTTGGATCTCATACGTATGGTTTTGTACCTGATTTGTTGAAGTTCTTGTTTGCTGGAAAATTGTTATTCTACAAGTTTCTGTATGGTTGTGGGTTAAACCCAGGTTTGCAGTTATCAAAAAAGTTCTTAGACTTGTCTCTTTTTCAGTTTATTCTCTCTTGACTTAGTTTTCCATGCTCATAACAGAGCCTAGCTTTGTGTAGTGTGGTGTTGAAAGTTTTTGGCATGTCGAATTCAATGATTTCCTAAAAGTTGGGAGGAAGACATCCTAAAAACTGCTGGATTTTTACCTTTCCCTCCTTAATGTATGGTACATAATGTAAGATATCTATAAATATGTTAATAGAAGTGTCCATAGTCATGGATCCCATACGTAGCTCCTGAAACTCTTTCACCTTTTTGTCTATTATCACTCCAGGAAACTCCTCTAGGTTGCAGTTCGAGGATGCCTGGTAACTTAAATATTTTTATGGTTTTCTAAGTGGATCAAGTCAGGTGACCTATAAGCCACACACTCTCAAGACATGCATGAAACTCAATTAGGGATAAGGCTTCTAATTACCACTGTTCAGAGGTTGACAATATGGTGCAGAGATGAAAAACTTATCATGATGGCAGATTCATACATAAAACATATATATATATATAAATGGCTAATCATGACAAGGAAAGCACTTATAATTCAAATCACATCAATGTTCCAATAGGGTGACAGATAGAGGAGATCAATTAATCTAAATAAAACCTAAATGACACATTCAATCATAAGCAGAGATAAGACAGAAAATGGAAGCTGAACATATGATAACAAAAAAACTTATAATAGGTCATGAGCAATATGAGAAGCTTGACAATAGTATTGGTCTACAAGTCCCCGAAGTCAAACCCTTTCATTAAAATAAGTCTTAGGCTTTATAGCCTTTACAGAATACTCACATCCTGAAAACTTGGATCTGATTTAACAAAAATAAACAAAATAATTGGTTTTTGCAAAATTAGGTTAAAAAACCCTAATTAACTACTTATCTAACTAACTGTAGAATTAATTCACTATATGAACCTGTAATACCCCGGTTTTGACCCCGTTTGCATTAAAAGGTACATGATGTATATTTTGTAATTAATCATGGTGTGGAGCTAAAGGCAAAAGCCCCATCATCGATTTGGTTGTGTATGTTTCGGCAATAGGGATCATTGCCGATGGTATATCATGCTATCTGGCACACTATAGTTTTGGGCATCATGTAAATATGCACATTAATTAAAATAAACCTACAGCCAACTACGACGGTGCAACGTTAAATGAAAAGGGCATGATTCCTAAGGTTAAGGGGGGGATTGTCTAACTTGTGGGAGCCATTGGGGAAAAGCAATATGTCAACCACTTAATATCCTATGTTAGTTGGGTAGTTAATGCTGGGTAGTGATGGGTGGCAGACCACCTCCACGCACTCTCCACTAGCTGGTTCAGTCACAGGAATGATTGGGGAGTGATTTCCTCACGCGCTGCTTGGTGTACCAACTGTTTTTGTTCTGTCCACTCTCCCCATCGCCAGCCATTCATTTTTCCTCACGCTGAGCTGAGTTAATCGGATCCACGATCCATTATTTGGGAGTTGGTTCTCCCTTTTCTTGGGGATTTCTAGTCCGTGAGAGGTTCTTCCTCCCATTCACGTAGGGGATCGTTTTCCCTTTCCCCATTGTCAGACTGTGCGATGTTCAGTTACTTCATCGCTGAATCGTGGTTGTTGTCCTCCCCGGATCAATTGGGTTGCTATGAGTACCTACGTTGTGTGGGCTGTGGTCTCATTCACTCTTGTTGGCTGAGTTGCCTTTGCGATTTGGGTTGCTATAGGTTGGTGTGGAATCGTTTTGGCCACGATAAGGCCAAGAATGATTTATGGAGTTGTTTTTCCCCTGTTAAAGCTTTAATAGGTGGTTTACTACATGCACACAGTGGTTTGTCCTCGGACTTCATTAGAGTGGTGAATGAGGGCCTGATGTGCTTGATAAACTTGGTTTGTTTGGGAACTGTTAACACCCAAAAATGGTTAACTACCTCATCTACCCCACTACATGGCTCATTTGTCCATTTGCCTACCATATTTCCCTGAAAATCCCACTAAAAAGCCTCCAAAAGGCCTAAAATGCCTCCAAAAGGCCACAAAACCATCTAAAAAGCCTCCAAAAGGGCTAAAATGCCTCCAAAAAGCCAAAAAACCCCTTTTTCCTCCAAAAATATCCAAAATTCCTCTAAAATAGCAAAAATCCCCAAAAGGGAAGAAAAAATATAAAATAATGAGGAAAAGGAGGAAAAAACCTAAACAAGCTGCCCTAAACCATATGGTTTCCAAAACCATGGGCCAGCACTCCACCACTAAAAAAATATAAATAAGTGGTGGAGACCCCTCATTTCCCATCCATTATCATAAGCATCCTGCCTCTGCCGAAATTATTCTCGAAACCCTAGCTTACCATCAAGCTACTTTCACCATTGAGAACTCTTTTTGGCCCATTTCCACCACCGGAGAAGGAAAAGAAGCAGCTTGGAGCTCGAGTCCACCGACATCGGACCAGCGCAACGGACTCCATCAACCTCGTCATTGGAGGTAACATCAATAAAAACCATTATTCATTTCTTTACTGTTTTTGCTTCATGTTATTTACTTTTTACCGCTTTAGCTTCAAGAACGTATTTAGATTAGTCTTTGTTTCATTTTATCTTTTTTTAATTCATATACATCATTGAACTGCTACTAAGGATTCCAGATTCCTTAGTAGGTGCTCATCAGCACAAGCTAGGGTGAAAACCCTAGCTACAGTTTTGGCGACTCCGCTGTCTTTTTTAATTTTATTTTTCCGTACTGTACTTTCGGCTGTCGTTTTCGGCCGCCGAAAACCGCACTTTTTTCTTCCGCAGTCGCGGCCCGACCGCGCATTTCAGGCCCTAACCTGTGACCAGCCCGCCACTGTCAGCCATTTTCCTGCGTCCTGGACGCGTTTTTGAACTTTCCCAAATGCGCCCCGACCGCGTTTTTTCAGCCCACAGTCGCGATCCGACCGCGCCTGTTCATAACACAGTCGCGCTCCGACCGCCGCTGTCATCCCGTATCCCGCGACCTAGACCGCGCCTGTTTCCTCTAAACCCGCGATCTGGGCGCGTCTGTTGCCTTCAAACCCGCGGTCCGACCGCGCGAGTCCGCCCCATACCCGCGGTCCGCGAATTGTTTTTTGCCCTTGTTTCCGCGCCGAAACCCAGTCACTTTGCCTCCATTTTTCCTGCACTTGCACAGCCACCTGTACCACTTGCATCCCTACAGCCATTTCTGTCCCTTGTTTACAGCATTGTTTAAATTTTT
>LPNX010328359.1:749654-799153 GCA_001517045.1 Pseudotsuga menziesii | reverse complement strand
GAAGACTCATCTAGTTTGAAAAAGGACTAGCTCTAAAGTGGATGCCACATCTGGTATGAAAAAGGACCAGCTCTGTGATGCCTCATCTAGTATGAAAAAGGAATAGCTCTGGGAAGACTCATCTAGTTTGAAAAGGGACTAGCTCTGAAGTGGATGCCACATCTGGTATGAAAAAGGACCAGCTCTATGATGCCTCATCTAGTATGAAAAAGGACTAGCTCTGAGATGGTACATCCAGTATGAAAAAGGACTGGCTCTGTAAAGACTTCCGATGATGAGTAGAATCATGAGATAACACCAGTGTTGATCCAGATCGAGTGATGATCCAGATCCAGTAATGATGATCCAACAGTAAATATCCAGATCGAGTGATGATCCAGATCCAGCCCAGTGATGATGATCCAGATCGAGAGATGATCTAGATCGAGTGATGATCCAGATCGAGAGATGATCCAGATCCAGATGACTTGAAGATGAAGATGACTTAAAGACGAAGATGACTTGAAGATGACTGAAAGATGAAGATGATCCAGTTGATACAGAGAAGAAGACCAGTGCTGAAAATTGTGTTGAAAGAATACCTTCCTAGTTAAGAGGGAGTGTTGATGTATATGTAACTTCGGAATGTATTCTTCTATGTATCCTATGTATTGTAACCCGATGTTTATTCCGGGATGTTTCTATTATGTATTTGAGTCATGTGTTCATACCTCGATGTTCCGATCGGGAGGATTAATAATGCAAACAAGTCATATCAAGTCATTAGGTAAGTCCCCACAGTTTTGGGGCACTTGAGTTATTATACACTAATTAAGGTGTAGGCTCGAGTAGTAATTATTAGGGTTGAGCCTACGTGTGAAATGGCAATTAAGTGAACGGACTAATATAAATAGAGAGTGTGTGTCTCTCTATTTATCACTTGTGAAGTACATCACTTGTTCTCTCAAGTGTGGCGCACCTTTGGAGAAGGAAATACTTTGGCTTGACAGAAGACAGAAGGCTACTGCTGTTTTGGGAGATCTCTTACTGTTTTGGTGTTGATTCTATCTTAGAGGAAGTTGCGGGGTTTTCTCCTTTATGGTTTCCCCAAGGAAAAATCTTTGTGTCTCTTGTCTCTTGTGATGTGCTCATCTTTTATTGCTGTACTTGTTATTCTCTCAGTGAAAAGATCCTAAGATCATAATGCTAGCTTAATTGATGAAAAACTAACATAGATGGTAGTATCGAGAAATACAAAACAAGGTTTTGGGTTTCTCTCAGAAAGAGGGAGTAGATCATGGCGAGACATGTTCCATTGACTAGACACACTTTTGCAGTGAAATAGAAATGTGTATTAACAATAGAACCACATGTGCATAGAATTATTTGTACGAGCTTAGAAGGCACCCATGGGATAGGAGATATCAACCTTTGTTGCAATATTGAATATGGAAGCCTACAAAGGACAAGAAGCTCATAGATGGGTGCAAGAGGAATGTTCACCAAAGTTCAAGATGGAGGATCTTGGTATCCAGTAACCTTTGAGAGATAACATAGATGGATACATAGAAGATCAACAGTAGAGAAATCTACCTGTCACTCCACTGTCCTGATGGAGAGAGTACAATATGCAGAGGGAGGATGGTGATCCACTTCACAGGGAGTGACTACTGTAGATCTCAAAGTTTGAGAATATTGACATGATTCTTGGGATTAGAGGTGTGGTAGAATCCAGAGGATATTTTTCTTATCCAAGGAAAATCTGTGGTCAAGATCCTAAATAGATTCGAGATGTTGTACTATAGCTATATCGATGGCATCGAACTTGAAGTTGTTATGTGATTCTACTTCAGAGACAGTTGATTCCATAGTCTACATGCAGATGATTGGTTCATTGATATACCTAACAAGCATGAGGCCAGATATATGCTTTGCGGTGAATACTTAGAGCGAGTACATGGTGGAGTCGAGACATGTTCACATGGTTGTGGCAAAGCATGTGTTGAGGTACCTGGAGGGTACAATCGAGAATGGCCTCAGATATGTGAGAGATTTAGAGGATCTTCTTGTAGGGATATGTTAACTTCGATTAGGCTGGCAATTCTACATGTAGGAAGAGCAATTTAGGTGTTTCTTCAGCTTGAGTTCTGGGATGATTTCCTGGTGCAGCAAGAAGTAGGCGAGCATAGCATTGAGTACAGTTAAGGAAAAGTATATTGCATCTTCTTCAGTAAGTTATGAGGCAGTGTGGATTTAGAAGCTACTTATGGTATCATTTGATGTCGAGTTAGAGACGACTTGTGTGTTGGAGCACATCGAGATCAAGTATCACTATATCCTAGATATGGTGTAGAGAGGAGCAGTGAAGCTCCAGTATGTGGCAACGAACGAGCAGACATATGATGTTTTGACCAAGCCTCTAGCAAGAGTGAAGTTTGAGTAATTTAGGGACAAGCTTGGAGTTCTACAAATCGGTCTCCATCACGAGAAGCAGTGTTGATGTCCTATATGGTGCTAGGTCCATATTCAGTATGAAACAGGACCAACTCTACAAAGAGACACATCCAATATGTAAAAGGACTGGCACTGCAGAGATATGCATTCAGGATGAAACAAGACTGACCATGTGAAGGCATCTAGTATGAAACATGACTGACACTACAAAGATTCGCATTCAGTATGAAATGGGACTGACTCTGTGAAGGAATTCAGTATGAAACATGACTGACATTGCAGAGATCCACATTTAGTATGAAATAGGACTGACCCTGCGAAGGCATTTAGTATGAAATAGGACTGACATTGCAGAGATGTGCATTCAATATGAAACAGAACTGACCCTGCAAAGGAATCCAGTATGAAAAAGGACTGGTACTGTAGAGACACGCATTCAATATGAAACAAGATTGACCCTGCAAAGCATCCAGTATGAAAAAGGAATGGAACTACAAAGACATGCATTCAGTATGAAATAGGAATGACCTGGTGAAGGAATCCTGTATGAAATAGGACTAGCGCTGCGAGGTACATCCAGTATGAAAAAGTATTGTCACCATGCGAGGTACATCCAACATGAGAAAGGAATAGCACTATACGGATATTTTGATGAAGTCCTAGAAAGGATCTAGGCTTACATCTGACATGAAACAGGGTTGGCTTGGTAGAAATTTTGAGGATGGATAGATTTGAAAGATTTCACTAGGAAATGGTCGACAAGATGAGAATTGATGCAGCAGTGATGATGATCCAATGATGATGATGTTCAAAAATTGTGTCTAGTTGTGACAATTATTGGGTCAGGAGAAGATTCCTATTTAAGAGGGAGTGTTGTTGAAAATGTAACTTCAGAAAATATTTTATTGTATATTATTATTTTATTTTATTGTACCTCCATCGGAGATGTTTTTTCCTCCGTTCGAGGATCTCATTATTGTATTTGTTCATGCTAGAATATTGAGGTAAAACCTTTGTTGTAAGTTGGGGTAATAGTCCCCAAAAGAAATACTGTAAAATATATTTTGAGCCTCCAAAGAGGGAAGTCGACACTTTTAGGTTAGGAAGCATGCCTAATTAGGGATTGTGGTCAGTCATTGCAAAGTATAAATAGGGAAGCTCCCTCCTTCATTTGGACACACATCACTCAAGAAAGTTCGTTCAAGAGAGAGAAAGACAAGTGCGCTAGTGAAGGAGAAGAAGAAGTTGTTGAAGACATCTTATCTTTGGGTATTATATCTTGGTTTGACATTGAACTAAGTGACGGAACTATTCTAAAGAAGTTGCGGGGTTTTCTCCTTTATAGTTTCCCCGAGGAAAATATTTGTGCTATTTTGTATTGTTGTGCTTGTCTATCTTTCAGTTTAAAGATCTAACCTAAGTGAATTAAAAAATCTAACAATTGGTCGACCCATCCATTGACATTTGTCACACTTAGCTACATGTGTTCGACAGTCTTTGTGGAGCACTGGCCACCATCATCCTGCTTGAAAAATTTTCCTCACGTTCATGTCTTCTTCAAATTTTCCTCCAATGGGTCCATTATGTGCCTTATCAATGATATCTTGGCATTCATTTTCTAGTACACATCTCTGAATAATATCGTATGTCCCAAAATTAAATAAAAATACTTTCATTAAGATATATGGTGCAACTTTCATTGCTAAGATCTTCTTTTTCTTTTCTGGTTTTCCTTTTGGTGCTCGAACCTGGTGTAGGAACTGTGAAATATCTTCCAATTCTGTCGAAAGTTCTTCAACTCGAAATAGGTGTGTGTTGGGTAAGTCATTGTCGATTTTGTTAGGTTCTTCACATGTTTCAATTTTAGACAAATGGTGGGGACCGACATTTCCTTTCCTGGTTGCACAATTGTTTCAAAATCAAACTCCTTGAATAGAAGGATCCAAGAACATATTCGACCATGGTGGAGAAGTCTATTCACTAAATATTTCAGAGCTTGATGATCAGTATAGAATAGAAATGGATTATCCAAAAGATAGTGCTTGTATTTTTGTAATGCAAAAATCATGTTGAGGGCCTCTCTCTCAATGATTGAATAATTTATTTTAGCTTTGATAAGTTTTATGTTGGCATATGCATTTGGGTAGTCCATTCCATCGTCTCCAAGATGGGTAAGGATTACACCCACTACAACTCTGGAAGCATCGATATGGACGTGAAATCTTCTACCATTTCAAAAAGCACAGGATAGGGGCTTCGACTAGTTTTATTTTGAGTAGTTTGAAGGACATCTCGCATTCATGCGACCACTAGAATTCTACATTTTCTTTTAATAGTTCTTCCAATGGGTATGTGGTGTCGGAATAGTCTCTAATGAATTTTCGATAAGATCATGTATGTCTCAAAAGCACTCAACCTGTTTTGGATTGACCGATGGTTTCAAATCGAGAATAACTTTGATTTTTGATAAGTAGACTTTGATGTCATCTTTGTAGATGACATGGCCTAAGAGGATTCCAATCGGTGTTGCAAATATACACCTTTTGATATTTGATGATAGTTGTATATGTCAACATCATTCCAACATGATTCGTAGACATTGGATATGACCGCTAAGTAGAGAGTAGATTGTCTAGTCATCAAAGTAGACAACCATTGTTTTATATATATATTCTTGCAAATATTTAATGAATATTCTTGAGAAAACTGATTGTGTATTATTTAGACCAAAGGGCATGACTTAGTAAGAAAACGATCTGAACTCACAAACAAATGCATTCTTGTGCTGATGTCCTTTAGCAATAGGGACTTGGTTATAGCCGAAAAATCCATCTCTAAAAGAATACCAATTATGACCGACAACTTCATTAATAATCTCGTCGACGAAGGGTGTAGTAAAAGGGTTGATCAGTGTATCTTTATTCAATCCTCAGAAGTCAACGCAAATACACAATTTCATTAGATAATACTTCTTTGAATGGATGACCATAGGGATAGCTCACTCCGACTAATATACAGGGTAGATGATTCCAACTACCAACATGTTTTCTATTTCCTTCTTGACGATATCTTTGTATTTTTGTGCCAGTTTGTACGAGTTTTTTTACACTGGTTTAGCATCCATCTTGATGTCAATATTCATTTTTTTCATTTCTTGTACTAACCCCTTTAAATATCTATAGTCTCAGGAAAACATGTCTTGATATTCTTTAAGTAGGCTAGTTATGTCGGTTGTTTGTTGTTCATTCCAGTAGTCCCTGATATTTTCCATTTTTTGTATGTTTTCATTTGAGATGTCAACATCTTTAATCTTGATTTTTACATCCATCCACTAAGGTTCCCTTGCTTCATTGACCGGTTCGACTCCCTCTTTAAATTCTTTGAAGACTAGGGGAAAGTCGTTTTCTATAAATCTTTCTTGATAACTTTTATCTTCCATGGCTACTTTCATTATTGATTTTATTGGTTTCCTTGCCAAAGGATGGTCAGATCTCCAACATAAGCTCTTACTGACATTTTTATCATTTTCTAGTTCTAGTCGTGTTGACAATTGAATTGTCTTGGACAAGATATTATTACATGTCGGCTCTTGGCATGTGGTCGTTAGTTAAATTGGCATTATTCTATAACTCTAAACTTCTTGATTTCTTCAATCACCTCCTTAATGCATTCTATCGCTACATAGAATGAGAAGTATTTAATGAAATTGTCTCTTAATTCTTTCCAAGTGAAAGTTCCACCACTGGATTTTTCCATCTGGTACCATTTTTTGGGACATTGTCTAATGTAGTAGGAAAGAAATGTGTCCAGAATTTCTCATATTTATAGCCAAGACTCCTCCATTCATTTGGTATCTTTCAATGTGAATGTGCGGGTCCATGCTTTGCACAGATTTTGAAATTTTTGCTTATGTTGTTAGCTTTTTAACTCCAAATTTTCAACAAATTAGGTCGATGCAATCGTCCATGTGGCCATTTGTGACTAATGTGTCTCCCACCATCTAGTCGCTTGGCCAGTGAATGATTCAACCAGACTTTGCAATCATCCATGTTCTTCAACATTTTGGGATACTTGTTCGATATGCATGACAGGAGAGTCATGTTCTTTATATCTTGGTGGTGGAAACACAATCGAAACAACTTTTGTTGGCGCTAGCGTCAGATATTCCCTTGTCTTTTTCTCAAATAATTTTGGAATTATAGCGACTGCAAAGCACTTTTTCTCTTTTCACCAGGGGATGGTTTGTATCAACTAGTAATATCTTGCATGCATTTCATAGTTCTCTATCTTCTAGTCATATAAGTTTGTGTCAGAGGTGATCCTGGATGAATTTCTCCATGCTCATTTGGTTTGATTGTATCTTCATTATTGTCAATTATTTGATAGATTATTCTTATGTCTCCCACTTGGTCATCTAGTTCCTCCCATGGTTTTCCCTTGATGAATAAATCGAAACAATAATTTTCTTGCTATCTCCTTTGATTGTTATACGGTCTTTCTCCAATTAAATAGATGCTTTCATTTTTTTCCCCATGGTCGACTAACTAGGGCTGGAAAAGATGTCGCTCCATCTTTAGCATCAATGATTTCAAAATCGAATTGTGCTTGAATACCCATGATTTTGGTATTCACCGAATTCCAGACACCAATAGGTTCAATGAGGCCTTGATTAGTAAGTTTAAGTTAGATTCTTGATTCAGATAGTCGTGGTCAACCAAGTCGTTCCTACGATGTTCTAGTCATGATATTTTCTTTTGATATGAAGTAGAGAACGACTTGTGAGATACAATAATTGTCGATATTGAGATTGACGAGAGGATCAATGTCTATTTTCTCCTTTTATCTCAGACTGCATAAGTTTCTGGGAATTTTTTCATTGTTGGTGTCCTTCTTTATAGTATACATAAGATCAATCAATCATGGAACAATTTCTTCTTTGTTAAGTAATTGCAATAGCTCATTCGGTGTTTTATTTCTACATTCTTTATTGTCTTCTTCTTGTGCTAATTCTTCAAAAATTATTGAAGCATTATTAAACACATCTTTTTGTTGATTAATATGAGGGTAATTGTAATCTATGCCTAGAGATTGTGTTGCTTGTGCATTATCGGTCCCAATTTTTGTGCCTTGTCTTGTAACAATTTGCAAGTTCTTATGCTTAATTACGTCATTATTAGGTACACCAAACAAGATATTAATATTATTTTTATTAATAATATTTTCTATCATAATGGGACAATACTCCATGGAATGCTCATCGACACCACATTTAGTACATAATTTGAGATTTGTCTTGTCCTACCAAGGACAATCGGGACTCAAATGTTCTTAATTGTAGCACACAAATCATCTTGATTGGTCATAACCATGGTTGTAGTTGTTGCTTCCTTGACCACGATAACCATCCTGACCGCGATATCCTCCATTGTTGCACTACTCATTATGTCAATTATCTTCATGTTGTCTGTGATTATTTTTTTCTCTAGTCTGCGTCAGGTGGACTATATGTTGGTTGTACTTGGTACTAGGTTTTTGATATAGTTAGCAGTGTTATGTTGAGTATTCCAGCAGATTCCACACCACTTTAGTTTTACCATGCCATCATTATATGAGAATTTTGTTGTTGTATGTGTTTCAAATATTTCATAGATATCACAGAAGTATGATGTATAAGCAAGTAAAAAAATTCCAGGTCTTTTAAGAGTCAAGGCTCTTCTTACAAATATATTCACTCTTGTGAGAAGGATCCTTTATTATTGTAGAGGGGACATCGTTTATATCAACATGAGCCTTTCATGTGCACTTCGTTTAAAGAGTTGGTGCACCATAAGTCATTATGTCTCAAAGCCATTTGTTGCAACGACTACTGCATCTACTCCAATTTTTCTTCAACTCAACGATCGCATGGCCCACCTGAGTGGTCAGTATTAGATTCAACTTTTTGTGCCTTTTTTAGAGAATCGTCATATGTATTGAATTCATAGATGGTTAATATCATCATTATTCGTGGTAGTAGACCAACTACAAACCATTCAACAAGGATAGACTCTTCCATCTTTGTCGACATCTGATTGAGGAGGTCTTTAAATATTTTATTGTATCCACTGATAGATTCTCCCACTCTTTATTCTATAGCTTTCAGCTTCTGTTTGGCTAAGTGTCTATTATCTTAAATCCGAAATAATTCCAAGAAATTCTTCTTGATTTCTTGTTTTGTTTTTGGTCCATTTTCAATAAAATTGATATACCAACTCAAAGCTCTATCACGTAGACCTCCTATGAACATTGATATCTGCATATTTTCATCTGCAAAAATGTTATCTTCCAAAATGACTTGCACACAAACCAATGTTTTCATGGGTATCCATCCCCATCATATATAGCACAATTTATTTGGGTAGTGAAATCCATATTGACAATATTTGAATGTTGTTACTTGGACTATTATTTGGAATGTTTCTCGACAGTGTTGATGGTGATGATGTTTCTAATGATCTAACAACCTAATGGATGAAGATTGAGTGACTATCTAGAGCGACTGCGGATCCTAGGGAAACTTAAATTCTTCTATAGACTTGTCTCCAATAGGGCTGGCTTTTGACTGATCAGATGCTTGAATTGTAGTATCACTGGCAAGAGGGTACCTCAGAGTAGAAGAGATAGAAAAAATTATTGTTGTATTCTACTGTGAAAGTGAATCAATTTCCATGTTTAGGTATCGAAATCATCAATTTGTCCATACTAATCGAGATGACTGTAAAAAATACTAGCACTTGGTCTAAGCCCCAAGTCATGCTTGACTATTTCTCTAACACTTGGTCCATTCGATATAAGTTGTGGGATGGCAGACAGAGGAGTCACTATGTCAAGGATTTCAATCGTCATTTGCAAGGTCAAATCCATCGACTGAGGACCTCTTCCGGTGTTTATTCCTCACCTTCTCTATCCACTGGTCAAATTTCCCTCGACATAGGCAGGACTTTTGGAATCTTGATTTTTCCTTCCAGTTTCTTCATAATTATTCCCCTCTCAATGAACTCTTTATATCTTGTCATGTCCCCACCCCTCATCCCGACGATGAAGAGGACGCGACCAACACACTGCTGCTGTCAACGAGAAAAATAGCCCCATGAACATAAAAACATAAACATGAATTGGTTTAAAACATAACATATGCATAAATTATTAATATGCATTAAGTATGCAATATGAAATATACATCGGAAGCAATAACATCCATTCAAGCATTCAATCCGTTCATAATAATTCATAAGAAAGTACAAATGCAGAGATAAAATACACAAAAATACTTATCTTGGAAATAAGCTTGTCCCACAACTGGCTACGTCGCTGCAACGTTCCACCCAACCGTAGGCCAGTGTGCTCATCATTCTCTCAGCATCACTGCCACCCCCGAGTTGGGCATGATTCCACAAGGCACTAGGGAACAACCGGCTCACTCATGGCCAAAACCATACATCCACAGTCAATCCAACGCACTGTTGGGTTTCATAGACTATCCAACCAAGCCAATAAGTAATTGGGTTTTTCAGGCTACTAGGGAAACTAACTAATGACACATGGGTCCCTTGGACTTACTCAGCTAAGCAAATTTACCTCAACACACCGTCCATCCATTAACATATAGATCCTTGGTCTTACCCAACCAAGCCAACCTGCTAACTAAGCACGGACAACCATTTAACAGATGGGTATCATCAAAACGTACATGGGAAACCAAAACAGAATGGTTGAGGGGAAACAACCCTGCAAGGCAAAATTCATTTTCAGAAAATGTTCTTACGTGTTGGGGAATCCATTCGACCACCACAAACCCCCAAATCGAAATCTGAACTCAGAAAATGTCCCTGAGCATTGCCGGAGCAAAACCAGCCATAATTCACACCCAAATCGGGATATCTTGGTTCCCTAACCACTGAGAAACACAAAAAACGAATTTATTGGCATGGAACAATGAGGAGAACCTCAAGAAATCATGGGAAAAATGCCCAACAAGATCAGCGGCCGGAGGAAGACCAAAAACGGCCTCTTGAAACCCCCAATACGTGAATCATTGTTGCACATTCACTGAACAAAACAAAAATGGAATTTCCCCACTACAACAATGAGGACATCCCCAACAAAAAAGCCCAGGGAGGATCCCAGCCAGTGAGCATTGCCCAAATCGAATTCCCAGCCATAGTAAAAATGAAGGAAAACAAGAAAAATGTGAGGGAGAATGCCCCAGCTATCTCCAGCTGCGTGAGGAAGCAAACACATGGGTGAATAATGGCTCGAGAAGGAATTTTTTAGCATTTACTTGCCCAAGAAGCCAAGAAAATGTTTTCCAAAAATGGGTAACTCCCCAAATTCAAAATTGACCCCCATACATTTCCCATCCCAAAGCAATAACTTCCTTCACCAATTTTAAATGACTTGGCATAAAAGACAAAAAGTGTGGTTAACAACTTGATGGCTTTTCCTTTAACATTTGGCCTTTTCCCATAGGATCAAAGGTTTGAATAATTCCCCCTCCCTATTCCTTATGAAACCATGACCCCATCTCTTTAACATTATGGCGCGTACCTAGTTGTTGTATTTTTATTAATGTAGCATTTTACATGATGTCTCAAATACATTGTGCCTGGCTAGTAGATAAACCATCGGCATCGATTTTAATCGTCGATACATAAGACACTAAATCCATGGTGAGGCCTTTTCCTTGAGCTCCACACCATGATTTAATACAATATTTATATCATATGCAATTTAATACCATGGGGTCAAAATCAGGGTGTTACATATCTCTAATTTCTTCTCATCTTTAAAATATTTTGTTTTATTCAATCTTTTGAATATCTATAGCAGGCTTATAGCTTCCTTCTTAGCAATATTCATCTTTCATAATGTGTCATTGACTACAATCGTTTCTCTATCTACTCATCTTCATATGGTCAACCCCCCCCCCCCGCAATTGTTGACCCAACCATTACAGAATGACGAAGGAAATTTCATTTACTCGACTCATTTTCTAACAAAATACTCCCACTGTTAGTCTTGAATAAAACGTTCCCAGTCGTGTTGTTTCTGCTCCCAATTTGACATTGCTCCTATCTCCAACTGTGTTTGTGCTTCGACAATGTGGCCTAATCCATGCTCAATCGGGAATTTAAATAATAATTTTGCTAGAGTGACGAAGAATGATTCATGAAAGTCGTTGTAAAATATTTTCTCCACATCAACAAGAGAAGTCCTTTCTTCGATGGCTTGTTCTTCGCAAAATTGATTGCATATCTTTTCTAGAAACTCATATAGATTTGTTCATCCATAATTATTAAGTTTTTGCATTAACAAAATTTCATTGGTTGGGTCTATTTTATGCATTAATATGGTCGATTCAGTCCATGTGGAACAACTTCGGTGAACTTTTGATGTGTTTCAATAAAGAATCTCTCTCTTGTTTGCGCTAATGATAGTTTATTTATTTGAATATAATTCGTCACTTTTCAATTCCACCATTATTTGATATCTTCTCCACTTATCATTTATGCAAACACATTCATCTTCTAAATCCCAGCAGTACATATTAAAATTGAGCTCATAAGAATCTATGAACCAAGGAAAAACTCACAATAGATTTCAAAGACAAATTTACTCAAAATATGATATGAAATAGTGCAATAATGATTTGTAGTTGTATATGCTTTCATTAATCAAAAGTAAAAATGGATAATTAATCCAACGTAATACACTAGTATTAATAACCAGGCACTTAGAATACATGAGAGAGAAATTCGAATTGATTGACTCAATCTAACTGCATGGATAATAGGATGTGTCTAAGTCACTATCGAAGCTTAACTAGCTAGCTCCAGTTTTCTAAATCAGTGCCTCAGTTAGTTAGAAACAATTAACTAGTCTAACTGACTGTGGTAGGTGAGGAAAGGCACCTTCCCACATGCAGTTAATCAATGACTGGTGCTAATTGAATATAAATGGATGTAACTGAATGTAACTGACTCCTAACTAGGCTTGACTTGTCACCAACTGAACTCAACTGAAGGAGGTTGGTGTTGGCAATCCTAGTGGCTCCTTTGTTGTAGGGATTGGTCTAGGAGGCGCCTAAAATGATGCATAAAAGTGCAGTTAGTGCCAGTTAGCCTCAATTAGTGTTCCCCACACTCTAGTAACTGGTACATGTGGCCCAATTAGGCCATGTGGACCCAATGGAACTAGTGACTCAATAATGACTGAAAAGACTCCTAATTTAGGCATAATTGACCAATTTGGACAAGGGAGGATTATAATCCTAACACTCCCCTTGAATGCTAACTTGGACAATTTGTGGGCCCTGGTAACTAAGACCATAGGTCACCCATTACAGTTAAAATGCAAAAGTAACTGCTTAATACAAACAAGGAAACAGGGAAAAAACACATGGGAAAAAAACACCCCCTCAAACTAAGCAGATAGATTCAGGATTCAAGTTAAAAAAGCTTGAGAAAAAGTTGTTGTAACCTTCATCTCTGTGGTGTAGCGGAGCAGCATGCATGTTGTTCTGTCTATAGGTATCCTGGGGCCTGGCTTGTAGAATTCTCCATCTTCTCCCAAAATGATGATGGAGGGAAGGAGGAATGTAACCTTTGCCTCTTTTTGGAAGAAAAGAGGTATGATCCACTTTTTTCTTCTGAGAGCAGTGTAGCTGATCATGCCTTGACATGTAGCATCTCACATGGATTTTATTGCATCTCTCAGAAGGAAGTGAGCTTGCATGACATAGTGCAAGGTTCTCTTTCTGAAATTGATCTCTTGTCCTTTTTGTGTCAGATAGATTTCCAGACATCTTCCTAGTTGTCCCAATAACCTTTGGTGCCCATTTGGGCTTAGGATTGGGAGTAGGGACTGGATTTGGATCTAAATCACCCTGAACTTCAATCTCATAAACTAATACAGCTGATTTTTCTGCTTCTGATTCTGAAATACTAGTGGAAACTGCAAAAGGAGTAGATAAAATGTTTTTACCTTCCCTTTCAAGTGGCAGCTGAGAGTGCACTGGATCTGAAAATGGAAGGAAGTGTGAGAATTCATATGATTTGCAGCACCCTTCGCTATGATGTTCCCAGGAGAAAAATATGTGATCTCCACTAAGTCAGGACCAAATATCACTTGCTTTGGAGGGCTGGTGTGAGTCATCTGGCATATAGATAACATATTTGTAGCTAAGGAGGTCACATAAAGTACATCATTGAACTTTCCATGTTCAAATTTGATAGAACCCTTCCCTTTGGCTCGAATTTGAATGTCATCACCCATGTGAATGCTAGGACCATCAATAAACTGTAGTGAAGAAAATGATTGTTTGGATGCAACCATCTGATTGGAAGCTCCAGAATCAATGAGGAAAGCATGTGTTTTTGAATAGCTAGCCTTCGATGCATGGAATCTTTTGTAACGTCCCCGACCCTCCGACCGGCGAAGAGGACGCTACCATGGCGCTAACCATCCAGGCTACCAGCCCCATGATCATGTGAATTCATAAAAATGCTGAAACAGGATGCATTGAAGTAGAACATACACAGATGCAATTATCTATCATACACAGATGCAATTACTTATCATACACAGTGGAAGCAACATACTTTCATGAAAGCATTCATTCAACATGTTCATCACATTCATTAACAGAAAATATGATTGCAAAAGTAAAATAGACAAGATTACTTATCTTATAAGAACTCGTTCCGCAACCAGCTACATCGCTGCAACGTTCCACCCAACCATAGGCCAGTGTGCTCCTTAATCTCTCAGCAACGCTGCCACCCCCGAGCTGGGCATCATTCTCCAAGGAATAGGGAACAAGCAGGCTTACACATAGCCAAGGATACACAAAACATAGCCAAGTCAACACAGTTTTATCAGGCCATCAACAAGACAGCCAAGCTAACATGGTCAGGTTTATCAGGCCATCAAGGAATTGGGAAAGGCTAAATGCTAAGCTGGTGAGCTCATTGCAGAGCTAGGAACACCTACAGCAGAACTATCCTGACTTCTAAGACACCCACACACACCCAACACAAGAAATCGGTCCCTTCTCTGCTACACAGTCCCTCGGGCCCTGCATTCCCTTCCAGTGTTATTCAGGGGTTGTGGAGAAGAAAGCCAGCCCTATAGCTCTATCTATGTGGTTTCCAAACACACCAAGTTTATCAAGCAAACCAAGCCCCCATCCCTGCTCCCAATACAGTCCGAAGACCAACCATTGCACACATGCAATCAATCAATTGTTACAGCTTAACAGGGAAATCGAATCCCATGCAAATTTCAACAGGCCCCAAACGTATCAATACACATAATTCACAACACGGGGAAAATAACAATCCGTCCTGGACAACTAAGCAAGCAAAAAAGACTTACACAGTCTCTCAGCCTATGCGTGAGATAAACTAGTGCTAGTAGGCAATGCAAGTCTATATGCAACTGGCCCTATTCTTTCAAGCACTTCAAACGGCCCACAGTATCTAGGTGACAACTTGGCACAACTTCCAAGCTTCAAGGAACTCTTCCTTTCCCTCACTCTGAGGTAAACATGATCCCCAACACTGAAATCCCTGTTCACCCTATGCTTATCTGCATAGCTTTTTTTCTTGTCTTGTGCTGCTTTCAGATTCTGCCTGATCTTTACAACCTCTTGCTCCATTTCCTTGAGCAATTATGGTCCAAGCACAACCCTGTTCACTGGATTATCCCAAGTCACAGGTGTCCTACACCTTCTTCCATACAAAGCTTCATATGGACTCATCCCCAAGGATGCCTGTTGTCCATTGTTATAAGCAAGCTCTACCAAGTGTAAATAATCTTCCCACTTGGTTGGTTTGTCCATCACGTACATGCGAAGCATATCTTCAAGCACCTGATTAACTCTCTCGATCTGCCCATCTGTCTGAGAATGGTATGCAGTGCTGAAGTTTAGCTTTGTACCCAAATCTGCAAACAACCCCTTCCAAAAATTGGAAGTGAACTTGACATCTCTGTCAGAGACTATTGCCTTAGGAAATCCATGCAATTTGAAAATCTCCTTCATGAAGATCTTCGCAATGTCATCTGTTTTATGCGTAGATTTAACCGGTATAAAATGCGCTGCCTTAGTCAACTTGTCCACCACAACCATGATGGAATCATGTTGCCTCCAAGTCATCGGCAATCCTGTAATAAAATCCATGGAAATAACTTCCCATTTCCATTGTGGAACTGGCAAAGGTTGCAACAAGCCTGCTAGATGTTGATGTTCCCTTTACCTGTTGACATTTCATACACCTCGAAATGTACTCAACCATATCCCTTTTCATTCCTGGCCAAAAGTACTGCTTCCTGGCTGTAGCGATTGTCTTCTGATATCCTGGGTGACCAGAATAGGGAGCTTGATGGATTTCATCCATAACAATTCTCCTTAAATCTACTACATTCGGAATATAAATTCTGCCTTTAAAAGTGAGAAGTCCATCTTCTTCCAATTTATATCCCTCATACCTCTTCTCGAGACTTTGCTGCTGCAATTTGTCTTTTACCTGCTCATACAATTCATCTCCAGCAACATGATTAACAATCTGCTGCCTCAAATCTGATTGGAAAATACTTAGAGATGCCACATGCATTCTTGCATTTTCCTGCTGAGTGCATCAGCTACCTTGTTTTCTTTCCCTTTTATGTGCTTGATTTCGAAATCAAACTCACATAAAAATTCCAGCCATCTTTCTTTCCTAGCATTCAAAGTAGGCTGATCAAATAAATATTTCAGTCCATAGTGATCCGTTCTAAGTTCAAATCTTCTACCCATCAAGTAATGTCTCCACATCTTGAGGGCATGTACTATGGCTGCAAGCTCTAGATCATGAGTGGCATAGTTCTTCTCATGCTCCTTTAGCTTTCTTGACTCATAACATATCACGTGGTTGTCCTGCATAAGGACTCCTCCAAGCCCTTGTCCACATGCCTCAATACACACCACACAATCTTTCTCTAGATCTGCAACCTTCAATACTAGTGCACTGGTGAGAAGATTCTTCAACCTCTAGAAACTTTCTTCACACCTCGATGTCCATTCGAACTTCATTCCCTTCTTTTGCAAAGAAGTGATGGCATGTGCAACTTTGGAGAATCCCTCAATGAACCTCCGGTAGTATCCTGCAAGTCCCATAAAAGATCTTACATCTGTCACATTTCTTGGAGTAGGCCAATTCATAATGGCTTCAATATTTTCAGGGTCCACAGATATACCCTCCTCTGAGATAATGTCACCCAAATACTAAATTCTATCTCTATAGAAGTCACACTTGCTCAATTTTGCATACAGCTGATGCTCCCTAAGCAATTGCAATGTCAATCTCAAATGCTCTTCATGCTCTTCCTCATTCTTAGAATAAACAAGAATGTCATCAAGGAAAACAAGAACAAACTTGTCCAAATACCTGCTGAAGACACTATTCATAAGGCACATAAATGTAGCTAGTGCATTTGTGAGATGAAATGGTACCACTTCAAACTCATAATGCCCATACCTTGTCTTGAAGGTTGTCTTATGAATGTCTTCATCCTTGATTCTCACCTGATGGTAACCAGACCTCAAGTCAATCTTGGAAAATACCTTTGCTCCTCTCATTTGATCAAAGAGGTCATCAATCCTAGGCAAAGGATATTTATTCTTCACAGTAACCTTGTTCAACTGTCTGTAATCGATACATAACCTGAGTGTACCATCTTTCTTCTTTACAAACAGAACCGGTGCTCCCCAAGGAGACACACTTGATCGGATATACTTCTTTTCCAACAACTCCTGCAGTTGCATCTTCAATTCTAGCATCTCTGGTGTACTCATCCTGTAGGGTGCCTTGGACACTGGTGCTGCTCTTGGCACAAGTTCAATTGTGAAATCAATGTTCCTCTTTGGAGGAAGCCCTGGAATCTCATCAGGAAACACATCCCTGAATTCCTGTAATACCTGATAGTCCTCCAACCTCGGAGTTTCACCTCCTGATGTCTCCAAGATATGAGCTGCATACAACTGGCAACCCTTCCTACAGAACTTCTTTAACTGCATTGTTGAAACTTGCCATACTAAAATCACCTTTGGAATACCTTTCACAACTACTAGGTTCCCTTCTTCATTCATGCATTTGAAAGTCTTATTGTAGCAATCAAGCTTTACCCTGTGAGCTTCTAACTAATCCATTCCAATGAGAACATCATAGGAACCAAGCGGTAGAACATTAAGATCTACACAAGTGGCCAATCCATTCATGACCAATGGACATTTCTCTACCACTTCACTGACCTTTCTCTTAGTTCCAGTGGCTAGCTAGACTAACCAATATTTCCTATGCTTTACCTTCTTAAAAGCACAAATCTCCACTACTCTAGGAGTAATGTAACAATGAGTAGAACCAGGGTCAATCAAAATAGAAACAGATTGCTCAACAATATTACCTGCTACTTCAACCATAGCTGACTGGTGATCTGCCTGGCGGTCTTCCAGTGCTGCATAAATCCTAGGGACTGCCCTTGCTACTTGACCCACTGTTTCTGCTCCTTGAATGTTATAATATGGCCTTGCACTCTCATTCTCGAGTGGACAATTCCTGCGCATGTGGGGTCCTCCACATTTCCAACATTGAAGTGGCCCTCTATTCTGTTGTGGATCCTTAGGCTTTTCTCTTGTCACTCCGACTGGCTTACTCACAGCTTGGGATGGCTGCTTCTGCTGATTCCTGAAGTTAAAAGGTTTGAAACCTTTCTTTCTTTGGTCAAACTTCTCATTCTTCTTGTCCTTCCATTCCTTATGGTAATTTGGCTTACCTTTGCTTTGCTCATAGCAATACTTAGCCTTCCTTATTGCTTCTTCAAGAGTTATAGGTTTAGTAAAACTCAATTCTATCTTTGTAAGACTGAGGTAATCTACTCAGAAAATGCTGGATCTTCACTTTTTCATCTCTGATGTACCGGACATACCTCAACGGCTCCAAAAACTTATTTGCATATTCTTCCATGGTCTGCTGTCCCAATCTCAGCTCATGGAACTCCTTAATCTTGTCATCATAATACCTGTCAGAGAGGTATTTTTGCTTGAAATACTTCTTGAACTGTTTCCACTTAAGTCTCCTTTCACTGATCCTCTTTACTTGCTTGAAGTGTTCCCACCAAATGGATGCCCTTCCATTCAGATTGAATATGGCAACTCTTTCCTTCATGTTTCCTGAATAATCATGCACTTGAAAGTACTTCTTTATCCCAAGAAGCCAAGCTTCAGCCTCTTGTCCAGTCTTTACCTCACCATCGAATGTAGGAGGTTTAGCTTTCTTAAATTCATCCCGAGAGTGATCCCTGTGGTGTCTCTTTCTTTTTCTTTTATGAGAAGAGGAACTGGAATCCCCGCTGGATTCTTCAGAGTCAGGTGTTTCACTAGAAGTCCCTCTCCTTCTCCTAGTACTACTCTTACTACCTTCTAGTCTTGCTGTACCCCATCCAGAGTCTATCTTTCTCTGCAAGTCTGTCAAACTCTGCAACATAGCAGCATTCAACTGATGCTGCTCTTCCTGGGATTTGATCAAGCTTCTCATGGTGGCTACAACATCTGACGGTGTCTCTTGGAATCTCCTTCCATTAGACTCTATGTCATCATTTCTATTACGGACATTTTCTCCTACGGCATCTCGGGCATGCTCGTAAGAATCCTGAGCATCATATCTGTCATGGGTTCTTATAACTGAACCGCAACTTACTTACCAAACTGCACTACCTAGAATACTTCCCTTGAAGGTGACTATGATTCTGCAAACGTGTTAGTAACACAACTGTTAGATGCATAACATGGATATAAATCAGAATTACTTACCTTCTCCTGGAAAAAATCATAAAATAACAAATTTTTTTTCCAAACACAAGATTTCCTTCATCAAAGAACGTCTGTTTGAGGGGGACGATGAGGGTCAAGGGGGATTTCCCCCTTGTGGCTTCCCTAGCGTAATCTGGTGCATAATATCATTTGTAAATCATTGGTTTTCATGCAATCTGGCGCATAATATCGCTGCCACTTTCTCCCTTTTCAGCCCTGAAAATCCTCTGAAAAACTGCTGAAAATTCCCCTGAAAACAGTCGAAATCTGCTGGGAAATCCCATGGAAAACTCAAAATTTCCTTGTATAGGATTGGGTCTCATCCCAACTAACATTCTAACATTTCGGCGGTCAAAACAACTAACTTTCGCTGCTGTTCATCGGCGATCGAGTGCACTGTTCATCGGGAGGATAGTTCACTAAACAGCCGCAACGATGGTTAGTGATCCCACTGTGGGTTCTGCGGACCATAACTCATCGGCTGTTAGAAGCTCTATCCACTAACCATCGCTGATGGCTGATGACTCCAGGACTTAGAAATTTTTTTGAAATTTTTCCCTTTTGTCTTCCTTTCCACCGCTTGATCGACTCAATTCTCTACTTTTTGTCGGTGAAGTAGTTCCATCAATAGCCGCAACGATGACCCATCATCGTCAATCTTCTTCCGATCGGCGGCCCAATCTGCTGAGGCATAACCTGATCGGTATCGGCATTCTTTTCTCGTCGAAAGGCTAGTGCTCTCAGCTTCCGAAACGTCGGGCGCACGAACCACTTTCTGCTTCTGATGGCCGATGTTTTCGTTACTTAGAAAAATTTTGAACTTTATTGACAGCGCTGGCGGTCGGAGGCATTACCCGTCGGACGCTTAGTTGTCTATCCATCCACAACGATGGGCACTTGATCAACTATTTTTTACCGACAAACGTCGAATACTTAGAAATTTTTTTTCCGCAATTTTCCTTCCAACTGTCCTCCGTCGGGTATGCTTCCGTCTAGCTCTCCGCTACATCGGAAGTCCTTCCCACGAAGTGTTCCGATGAACCGACAGTCCAAACACTTAGACAAATTTGTGGAAGTTTTCTTTCATAAACTTCTGACTGTTGCTGGGCAGAAAGAAATCCTTCCTCTACTCTGATCTGTCATAGCCCATTCAGGCCCATGCTGCAACATGAGCTCTGATACCACACTGTAACATCCTCGACCCTCCGACCGGCGAAGAGGATGCTACCATGGCGCTAACCATCCGGGCTACCAGCCCCATGATCATGTGAATTCATAAAAATGCTGAAACAGAATGCATTGAAGTAGAACATACACAGATGCAATTATCTATCATACACAGATGCAATTACTTATCATACACAGCGGAAGCAACATACATTCATGAACACATTCATTCAACATGTTCATCGCATTCATTAACAGAAAATTGGATTGCAGAAGTAAAATAGACAAGATTACTTATCTTATAAGAACTCGTTCCGCAACCAGCTACGTCGCTGCAATGTTCCACCCAACCATAGGCCAGCGTGCTCCTTAATCTCTCAGCAACACTGCCACCCCCGAGCTGAGCATGATTCTCCAAGGAATAGGGAACAAGCAGGCTTACACATAGCTAAGGATACACAAAACACAGCCAAGCCAACACAGTTGGGTTTATCAAGCCATCAACAAGACAGCCAAGCCAACATGGTCATGTTTATCAGGCCATCAAGGAGTTGGGAAAGGCTAAATCCTAAGCTGGTGAGCTCATTGCAAAGCTAGGAACACCTACACCAGAACTAGCCTGACTTCTAAGACACCCACACACACCCAACACAAGGAATCGGTCCCTTCTCTGTTACACAGTCCCTCAGGCCCTGCATTCCCTTCCAGTGCTATTCAGAGCTAGAGGGCCTCTAGCTCTGTCTGTGTGGTTTCCAAACACACCAAGTTTATCAAGCAAACCAAGCCCCCATCCCTACTCCCAATACGGTCCGAAGACCAACCATTACACACATGCAATCAATCAGTTGTTACAGCGTAACAGGGAAATCGACTCCCAAGCAAATTTCAACAGGCCCCAAACGTATCAGTACACACAATTCACAACATGGGGAAAATAGCAGTCCGTCCTGGAAAACTAAGCAAGCAAAAAATACTTACATAGGCCTCACTATGGAATAAATACAGTCTCCCAGCCTGTGCGTGAGAGAAACTTGCACCATACCCCAAAATATAGAGGGCAACACACATGCATGAGCCACAAATCAATGAGGAAAACGTACACACAGTCCCTGAACATAAAATGGCTCTCCACAGGAAAAATCGTGGGTGACAATGACTAAATGGCTCCCAGCTTGCTGCGTGAGTAACAACAGTGCATAACCCAGTGCGTGAGAGAAGATTCACACCAAATCCCAAATACGGATTGAAACACGCTCGATTCCTCTGTGTGGGAAAATTGTGAATGACAGTGGAGACAGCTCCTCCCTCCTGACTGCGCAAGACCAAAACAGGAAATAAGCCTGTGCGTCGAAACAATCAGACCACCGTGAGGAATGAACAGACAATGGAGATAACGCGCAGTAGTTGGAAGAATGGAATGTCCGCGTGAGTGATGGCGGTGGTTTTTGCTTGCCATCGTGAGGTCAATCATGCTGGTGGAGTGTGCGTGTGGGCAAGGACTGATAATCCTGCCACACTCCACTCCCAGCCATAACTGCCTCAGCTAACAACAACAGTTTTTAATGGTGGTAGTTTGGTAAGACAAGGGAAGGTGACACATGGATTTTTCCCCCATTGCCCAAGGTTTGACATCCCCCACCCTTATCCTTGTGAAAATCATTCCCTTTTCATTATGGTTGCCACGAACATAGCTGGTCGGGGTTCATTTTAATTAAAGATGCATATTTACATGATGACAAAACTTAATATATGCTGCATGCCCCGATATACCATCGATGACAATTTAAATCTGAAACATAGCATAACCAATCAATGGTGGGGCCTTGGCCTTTAGCTCCGCACCATGATCATTTACAATACATACATCATATACATCTAATGCAACGGGGTCAAAACCGGGGTGTAACATCTTTCCTCATGCTCTTCAGTATTTCCTCCGTGGTCATCCCTCCTTGCACCAGCTGGTAGAGTGATGTTATTCTTCTCTAGGAGAAGAGCCATTTGATCTATAGTTCTCCTCATACATGAGCTTTCTGGATGAAATCCACTTCCATAGTAAGAACAAAGGATCTTTTCTTCTCCCTTCTTCTTGCTTCTCCTTGAACTTGAGGACTCATCTGACCGCTCCTCATTAGGAGGCTCATTATTTTGCTTCCCCTTTCCATTCGTAGCTTTGGATCCTCCAACAAACAGAGATTGATCTTTGAAAGATCTGATGATCCCCATTTGGACAAGCTTGGCATGCTCATTGGTGAGAGACTCAATGAATGTATTGAGAGTTGGCATCTTCCAATTCGGTGTTGTGAGCTTCCCGATATGAAAGGATGATACAAAGACTGAGTAATCTGCACCAAGTTTTGAGAGGATGGAAAGGATGAGTTGATCATCCTCCTTCTCAACTTTACACAGCTTCAACTGGACACCAAGTGCTTGAATTTGGTGAAGAAATCATTCAAAGTTTCTCAGGTGAAGAGAAATCAACTCATTCTCTAGCTGATAGATCCTCAGGTCATATTTCTTATCAAACAGGGAAGCAAGTTGATCCCAAAATTCCTTAGGAGTCTTCAATCCAGTGATGTGGAAGAGAAGATCCTTAGATTGAAAGGCACAGAAATCCAAAAGCTTCATCAAGCTTATTCCAGTATTTTGCTTTGTCAACATATTGAATCGGCTCTACCTCCATCTGCATTGTGAGTCTATAGAGTCCTTTGGAGCAAAGCTGGATCTCAATGTCCTCCTTCCACTGATGGTAGTTGAAAGGAGTGAGAGGATCCACAGAAAGGGCCATTATGTTGTTGTAGTGAATGCAGTACGTAACGATCTTCTCCATTTCCTGCAACAAATCATGTCCAAGGAACACTCTATCCACTGGTATTTCCAA
The DNA here is from genome assembly GCA_001517045.1 of Pseudotsuga menziesii. Taxonomy (NCBI): domain Eukaryota; kingdom Viridiplantae; phylum Streptophyta; class Pinopsida; order Pinales; family Pinaceae; genus Pseudotsuga; species Pseudotsuga menziesii. Next base: position 775,787 of record LPNX010328359.1, on the reverse strand, counting down.
TCTAACTAGAGTGTTACACTTTTTTCCATACAATATCTTGATTGGGATCATTTTCCCTAATACTTGATAGCTATTGTTGTATACAAACTCAACTAGGTGCAAAAGGTCTTCTCACTTAGTGGGTCTCTCCAGGGCGTACATGCGAAGCATGTCTTCTAGTATCTAGTCGGTACATTATGTTTGTCCATCCTGTTGTGGGAAAAATATCCACAAGAGTGGACAACCTTCCCAGAGTGAGAGAATACTTGAGGTTGCATCTAGGACCCAACATTGTGTTTGAGAATTTAATAACAAAAAACCCCAAATGGCCAAGCAAACTCTTGATTAGAAACAAAAAATAATAACAAGAAATAAATTGAAATAAAAAGGGGATAAGTGATAAACAAAACAATATGGAACAAGAGTGTTCCAAACCAAGTTTTTATTCCCCAATGGTTCAGTTAAAATTTAATAGCGTCACCTAGGAAGTGAAAGCTTCAAGGGAAGCCAACAATCTCCCATAGGGAGGTTCTTTTTGTCCACACAATTGCAAGATAACTTGGATAGAATAATGGAGAAACACTTGCTTCTTAGGGAAGCTATGATGGAGGAAGTAGATTGAAAATGGGTCTCTCAATGTAATGCCAATAGCATAACTTTGCTCTAATTTTGTCCTATTGAATGCATGCCCATGGCTTCCTTTTATAGGCCAAATGGAGGTCAAGAAACATCTAGATTCAAATGTGAACACTCTTTCTCTTTGAACTAGTTTCCTAAGTACATGAGAGTTGATATTCAATGCTCCAAGCATACGAGGAGTCCCTGCTCCAATTTTGGAGCCAAGAGAGTCGTTTGGGGCCCTCAATGAATCGCGGAAGTAAGTGGTCCCATCGTTTTGACATTCATGTAGGTTTTGAGGGAAATCTTACATGAGTATGTGCAGGTAACTGAATAGGAGTGTTATGCTAGTAGCATGGGTGTTCAGTGCTTTTACTTGCATTATTTTCCATGTTGACTAATTTTGGCATTTTAGGGCTCAATCTGTAGTTTGGATCTGATGAGGATGTAGTAGGTGATATGCATTATGTATGTTGATGACATCATTCTACAAGATTAGCCTATATTTCACATGTATGTGATATTTAAGTGTTAACCCATGCCTCCTGATGTATGAGTTTCATAGGTACTGTAAGGTCGATAATGCATCATTGTTTCTTTTCTATCCATGTTCTAAAAAATTATCAAACCTTTGTGGGTGAAAAAGGCATGCCCATGGGGGAAGGTTGTTGGTGATGACCATTGAAGTTGGAAATAATATATGGTGTTTTATAAAAAAGAGATAGGCATACTTATGATCATGAAAATCTATCAAAATATATTACAAATAAGAGGGGACTGAGGGGTCAACTCTTGATATTGTTTCTACAAGGATGAAGAAGGATCTAATCCTTGTATGAGCAAATGAATTCTGGAAGGTATGTGACTGGTGTTGAAGACGAATAATTGTTGAATACCATGAACATCCCACTGGTGTGGAGAGCCTAAATAATGGTAAAATTGTTGGGATAACTTCACTGTACTGGGTGTGTTGCTACCATGAATCATAAATGTGAACATTGTTATTATCGGAACGTACAAATCCCATGATGTGATAGATTTGTTGATGTCAAGTATAGGCGAGACCACCAAGTTAGGAAGCAATAATGATTCTCCCTGCTTAGTTCGAGGCGATCCCTTATATTAACAAGAAGGGGACCCTAAGGTACAAGTGCAAGTACTACAACTCTAAGAATATGATGTTTTGATGTTAATGAGAGGTGAAGCATACGATAAGACAAGAGTCTTACCTCAAGAACCAAGATCATTTTGTAACCAACTGGGAAACTCACAGGCCTGACATAAGACTAGTTGATAAGAATGGGTCTCATGACTTCCCTTGATCGATGTAAACAAGGGTGAGTAATTGGAAACAACATTCTTCAAATGGTGATGCAGGGTGTAATGGACAAAAACATGATGTAGATGAAGGGTTTTATCGAAGACACGATACGGATGATGTAGTAGTGAATGAAAAAACTAACAATGTCGATATTACATGGACTCAAATACATTGATCAAGTCCAACCAAGGGATGCTTCCAAAATAATAATGTGATGGGGTCCCCATGGTTTTTATTATCGGGGGGCGATTTGTACACAAAGAATGGTTGGTGTGGTTCCCACGGTTTTTAATGGGTTAGGAAACCAATTTGTATGGGTGGGATTCCCATGGTTTTGGGAGATTTAGGGAATTAATGATGATGATGATGGGATGATTTTGTGCAAACAAAAAAGATGGGTTCCCCATGAATTTGTGCATGTAGAATGTTTCTGTGGGAATAATTGAATGCAATAGGTGTCTTTAGAGGGTGGGGGGCTTGTTGGTGTCTTCTCAAGGGTTGATGATACAAAAGGAAACACATATTCTCTATTTCTCATCGTTGAGGGATGAGAGGTTATTTGTGAATCACAATCATATCATGTGTTGGGGAATCTTGATGGATATTGGGAGTAGAATGCAAGGTGATGATATGCGATATCTTCTTAACTAATTGGATGAGTTATTAGATTCCTCGGAATTGTGGGGTTCAACATCATGGGTGCCAAAAGTGTGAGATGGTTTATAATGGTGTGCACACCCATGGAGGAACATGTTATTCTTAATGACAACATTGATGTTATATTGTGAGCAAGAATTAGGATCCTATGGTTATCATTGGGAGTAATGGGTAAATGCAATGTAAACTGAGGGAGAACGTTTCTTAAATTCTAGGATGAGATGATATACATGTGGTTGGAATCCTTGCACCATTATTGTAAAATGATTTTTTTTCTTGTTGCTAATCCTAAACACATGGCTCACATACCCAAGTGTAACATTGATTATGACAAGAGTATTAATAATGCAAGAAAATTGGAAAGATACATAACACCCTTGAGGTATTGCTATGACAATCAAAGGAGTGTTTTGGTGGAAACCATTGGTGATTTGATGGAGACTGTTGGTGTTGGAAATCGATGCAACTGATCTTGATGATAGAACATTTTTGCTTCCATACAACATCCCAAGTCGATCGACTTGCAGGAAAGAGTTTTGCATCTCCCAAGGATACCCAACATTGACCAGAGTTCTCTTGGTGTTTAAGGATCTTTTGGTGGATCATGGTTTTCTTCCATGATCAAAGGTGACTTTGTTGGTGGCTCCTGCTCCTCCTTTGATAAGGATGATGATGTGTCATCGCTAGTTAGTAGACTAGATAATGATTTCAATGTGATTACTAGTTTATGGCATTGGTGGGAGAACTTCCTCAAGGGGTAACCTTGGTGGGTCTACTCTAAGAGGAGGAGGGTGATCCTTGAGCCTCATATTTTCTAGATAGATTGCTTGTTCTATTCACAAGATGGGGTATTAGAATGAGTAATTTATCAATTGTCCATGTGATCTACATGGAAGAGTAACTCAAGTGGGGTTAATATCATACATTTGTCTTTATGGTTGAGTGGCATGGTTAGGTATAATGGTGCAAGTTCTACTAGGTATTATCTGAGTATCATTCCAACATGATGAACACTCATGGGAGTGTTGGGGAACCTCTTAACCTTGTACTATTGAACATAAAAGAAAATCATAGAAGGGAACAGTATTCCAAGAAGAGAGGTGGTGTCTAAAGACATCGTCACAACACTTAAGCATAACACATCATGATCATAACATCACAATGCATAATGAGTATGAAAATAAATATCAAATCACATTATTGGACAACCCATAGGGTCACCTTTTTACAGTCTCTAGATCTATCCAACTTCCTGGAAGTAAGGAGGATCTGGTCCACAAATAGGGATCGTTGGTCCTAACCGTTTTTGCAAAACCTACAAAGTACCAAAGTACCAAAGTTTAGTTTTCTATTGTAGTTGCACCAACCACAACCTTTATAACCATTTAGTCATTTGACCAACTGACTGTTCAGTCCTTCTATCGACTTTCCTAGTCAGGACTCCAATCGATTGCTTCACTAATTGCCTTCCATCTAACAACTAATTGTCTCTAGAAGATCCAAAGGTGTGATGAACCATCAAGACCTTAGGTTCGAACACTCTCCCATGAGCGCAACGCTCTAGAGATTCAAGAGGTGAAATTAATTGCTCTAAAAACCCCCATAATTGCAGCTTCCTGAAGCCCAATCATAGCTCAAAGTTTCACAAACTTAGCTTCTAGTAAATGATTCATAGACATATCAACAACCTGATCATTTGTTATACAATAAAGAAGTGAGACAACATTCTCCTGAACCAACTATCTCAAATAATGAACATCAAGTTAAATAGGCTATATCTTGTTGTGTGAAATAGGAATATCATCAACTTAAATAGCACCTCGATTAAACAGTAAATAACAGTGGAGGCCTGAATAGGAAACCCAAGCTCATTGAGAAGTTGACGAATCCAAACTGCCTTTGTACCTGCATTGATAGCGCCACAATACTCGGCTTATGTAGTTGAAAGGGAGACTACCTTCTCTTTCTTACATGACTAGACCACACGTCTAGAACTCAGTCGCAAAACATAGCTAGAAGTGGAATATCAGTCGCCAATGTCATCGCCCCAGTCGAAATCAGTGTACTCAACTAATGGTTTTGTACTGCAACAATACTTAATACCATATGGATAAGCTCCCTTAATGTAGCAAACAATTATCTTTGTAGCTTTCAAGTGGCTTTCTTGAGGACCCTGTGTGAACCATGAAACCACACTAACAACATAGAAGCGATCCAGATGATTGTGAGTTAAGTAAATCAAGCTGCCAACCAACTGTCGATAGAGAGTGACATCAACTTGTGAATACTCTCAATCTTTCATGAACTTCAATCTCGAATGATAAGCTGTAGCACATGGCTTACAATCTCCCATATCAAAGTGTTTTAAAATATCCAAGGCATATTTAGGCTGAGAAAGAAAGATATCATCATCCATTTGCAAAATTTGAATGCCAAGAATTAAGAATTAAATGCAAGAGACCAATAATGAAATTGTAGATCTAAATACATTTAGGGACAAAATATTGGCAAAGATGAGTAACTCTTCATGGTCATCCTTCCATGGCAAGTTTGATAAAGGTCTTATAACCTCTTCACCTCTTGTTATTACTAATTTTGTACATATTTGTGGCATTAAAATTTGATTTGCATGTGGTAATTTCTGCACAAATACAATATGAAGTATCGAAGCTCTCATGACTAAATCTCTATAATCTCCATTTGAGAAATAAGTTTTCACCAAATTTGAATTTGGATCCTATGTTGCAAAGCCTTAGTTACAAATTGAATTGTTGAAATATTTGTGTTAATATGTTTTTGTTTAACCATCCATCGAGAAGACAGCTTGAAGATGATTGGGGACTAGAAACCCTAGATCAGGGAGTTTTGCATCCAGGGTTTCATTTTTTCCTGTGCGTGGGTGGACTCTGGAGTGAGCCACACACAAAACGATATTTGAAGCTGCAACCCCCGTTTACTAGCTAGCTTATCTGCAAATTAGAATTCTGAAAACAATCCTCGAGAATGTTGCACGAGATTAGAAAAGACCTACGGCGATGTGTGTGGAAGGCATATCATAGTTCATTCTGTGAATCTTGGATCCAAGGAACAAAACCAGTTCTCTCTTCACTGGCGATCTATCTCCTTCACGAAACCAGCTCTCTCTTCACTGGCGATCTATCTCCTTCACGACCGGCTTGGGATCTGCTAGGGTCTTCAACGGCACAACGGTTCCCCTCAGCGACCAGTCAAAAATCAGCCGTCGCATTCATCAAAGTGTTCTACGATCTACCTCCAATATTCCCATAGAGTACAAGAAGAGATTGTGAGAGACCTACGATATACCTCTGCCTTCTTATCTTCAAGCGATCCACACAAATAGACACCGGCCTACATCAGTCCAGACTAGCGATCTGAGCAATGGAATCAGGTAGTTGATTCAGTGATATCCAACAGTTTTCAGAGAAAACAACATGAAAACATGTGTTATTCTTTGGACGTACAAATTTGTAGGAGGCCAACCGATCTCATAGATTTCTCTTCGTAATCGAAGGTTCAATATGGAGTGAGTTTGATGCTCCTCATCCCTTTCCCTCAAAGATAGGAACTCCCTCCATCATTATCGGTGAGCAGTGATACCTCTAAATTTGTGAAACAAAGAGTTCATTAATCATTTCTTACACAATATTGAAGTGACAGCATGTGAAAGTTACTCTAATGAAGAGAAACAATATTGAATTGAAGTGGAAGTTCAGCATCAAGTGCTTTTCATTTGATTTTATATGGCTAAAATTGAATTATCATAGAATTGTTGGATTTTTTTAATTCAAAGCACTTGTTTGTATACCTTGATAAGAAATTTGTGAAACCTTGGGGCTGAATTATTCAAAGTTTTTACAAGGGTTCATTGTTCAAAGGAAGAAAGTTCCCTATAAATGATGTCAAATTTACAATAAAGAAGGTGTTATTTTCGGTGGTTGTGTCATGGACATATCCTGAAATTGGAATAAGGGGTTCTAAAGTATTTGTGTGCAATGGTGCGTGATTTTTGTGGATTATATTATAATTTTGTGTCTAGTTTTGACATTGAAAGCACAATTGTAATTTGTAATTTGTCATTTAGATGCCCCACACATGGAGTAATAAGGATTTATATTCTTGATAATTCAAAATATGTAATCTCATGTAATCACGGGACTAAAATGTGCTTGATCCTTCAATATTTATCAAACATGAATTCATGGAAATATTGATAGTCAATAGAACAAGTTTGAGTCAATGAATTAATGGTATAGTTGAAATTTTGTCAAAATTGACCTACTTGAAATTGGAATAAGCAGTTCATTTTCATCAAACTATAATCATTGTAATCAAACTTTGGGATGCATGATTGGTAGGACTCGACATGCTGGTTGACATAAGAACAAGCGAGTGTGGAAACAATCAAAGAAAGCGAGCATGCCATACAAATTCAAGAAAGAGTGAAAAATAAAAAAATCAAATATCGATAAAGGATGAAAGCAGTTACAAAATGCAAATCAATAAATTAAAGAAGTACGCGATGGCTTTGAAGAATTGGAGAATGTGGTTGTTAATCTGGACACAAACAAATTGAATTGAAGGATCAATTTAATAAAGCACTACGAACAACATTAATTGAAAAGGACGAGCTAATGGAAAACACAATTGATGTATCTTTTGACACAAGTGACCTAATTCAAATTATTGATGCAACTTGTGACACAACTAATCTAGTGAAAAAGTTTGATGCTACTTGTGATACAAGTGAGTTAGTACAACTGGGTGATATAGATACTTTGATTGATTATTCCTTATCTAGTGATGATCAGTTAGGGATTTTCTTCAAGTTCTTCTAATAAGATAGATAGCTCTGCTAATGCATTTTCAACTTTAACTAAAGCCAGGAAGCTACTTAAGAAAATTTTCAAGGTGCTTACCTATCCCATCGACTTCTTTGGAACAAACTAGTCAAAGCAAGGTGGCATGTGGTAGATAAGCCCCTCATCAAACACTGGGGGATCATTTGACGTTGAATCTCCATTGTTTCTTCCCTTGAACTCATTTCGGGCTTTGAAAAAGACTCCCTTCTCTTTTTGGACATCAAAAGGTACCCGTCCTTGTGTTGCTGGTCTAATTTTTGAATTTGGTATATGAATTTATCTACCTTCTCCTATCGTAGCTCCCCATTGAGTCACAATAGTGACAATTGGTGGCTTATCCCTTGGCTCAGTCGTAATATTTTGGACGTTCTAGTTTGCATTTTGGGGTTGGTTTTGACTATGATTAGTTTTTTCCTGCCACTTTGCAATAATATGTGGACAATCTTCTATAGTGTGATCCATCGCTTTGCAATAAGAACATGTCATCGTCAGATTGGTATAGTCTCTAGCATAGTGTATTGGTTGACCACATTTATAAAAAACTTAGTTGGCCTCTTCCTCGACCAAATCCTCCTTGTCCTCTGCCACAGAATCCACCCCTATGTTGATTATACTATACATTTTATTTCTCGCTTGGATTTGCTCATTACCCTTCATCATGTAAGTGTCAGATGTTCTTTCTTGGAGTAATTGATATGATCGATAGTCCTTTTCATCGTGCCCCATAAATTGACTAAATTACAATAACGATTGGCAGGAGTGCTAACTATTTTATGCAAATATAAGCATTCTTCTGAGTGATGTCCTCTTGTTTGGAAGACCCTGCACCATTGGCATGTCATACTGACTAAGAGGGTTCGATGCTCCAACAGCTAGATAGTCATAAAAAGGGGGACAATTATCTTTGTGGTGTTCTTTCGTACTACATTTGGTACACCAAATTTCTTCACAAACCTCTTTCCCCTTCTTGATGTCTTGAATTTGTAATGAAAGCTTGGCTAACTGCAACTGAATCTGTACCATTCCAATACCAGTTTCTATGACTGGCGAAGCTTCTAACTTCATAGTGATCTCTAATGCCTCAAATTGAGACACAATCTTTTGTTGCATTAATAGTACTCGGATGTGTAGTAATAGTGCAGCTATAAACCACTCCTTATGTTGCACATCGAACATGTGGAAACTCACCTAAGCCATTAAATTTTTGAATCTCTTATCAAAATCCCATACCAGCTTCGTCAAGAATTGATTTATCTCATTTTACTCTGTGATGGACTGTGACTCAAATTTTGGATTCTTGAATTCATCAGTCAATCCTATCTTGATCTCAGTTAACATCTTTTGCACAAGTCTCGTAGAATCGATTGAAAATTTCATGTACCAATCTAGCACCCGGCCCCTAAAGGTCGTGATCATATGATCCCTTTTTATGGCCTTATCATGTACTTGTCGAACAGTCCATACAGATTCAAAAAGAAACCAATGTTTTTCGAGGTCAAGGTAATTTTACATCATCCCCCGACATTATATGCCTTTGAGGTATCGATGGACTTGAATTCGTACGACCGCTACTTGGAACTTTATTACCACTATTCTAACTATTGTTATTACTCTAGTTTGACTAAAAACACTTCGACGCACTTTTAGTTCTTACCTCTAATGTTGGAGATGTACGCAAGGTCGTGGGTATGTCACAACCTCTAGTCTCGTGTAGATCTGGAACCTATTCCTCTCCTTATGAAATAAGCCGATACTCCTCTTCTTCTTCGCAAGACTCCTCCTTGAGCTATGGCACCAATTCATAGTCTCTCATTCCAGTCTCACCGCAACTCTCTTTCCTAGTCGCAATCCTCCTCTTATTCAATCATAATCTCCTCCCACTCCTTAGGTGGCCACAATCATTGTCAGTCTAACTTAGTTCCTGTTGGAACATTTCAGCTTACCCCACACATTCTCCCTAAACCTTCTTCCAATTAATACACATTCCCTCTGTGTATGATCTCTTACTCGTTGGAGTTCATTCTCAGAATCCCTTTTTCACACATAGACATCTTAATCCACAATTTTAAAGATTTTAGGTATCTTCCTCATGGACCCTAAAAGAATTACTGCTCTGCATCACTATATGACTTGATAGTATCCACAACAATTTCAACGATGTATCCTTCTGAAATGCTATCAACCCAAAATTCAACATCCCTTGATATCTTATTATCGACACACTTCAGTTGTTGAATCAACTAAGGTATCCAACTCTTAGGCTCACCCCCTTGAGATTTTTTCTTCTGGAGTGTCAATCTTGCTAACCACTCATACAATATAATAGGAAATTCACTGAAGAAAATCTCATGAATATCAGAGTAGACATACCTTCCCAACCATTCTCCTCGATCCAGTCGCGGATCTCTGTTTTCTTCTTAAGAAAATTCCTTTGCCTTGTGATCTAACCATGCCTCAATTTCAAACTTCATTGAATGCCAAAAAATTCCCCCTTCATAATGATCTCGATCCTAGCAACGGAATCATTTGTTGGCAAAATATTAGACTAACCAAGGTTCACACCACATCATACCAACAAAACCCAAAATACCGGCCTGACATGGTTTTGCCCCTATTGACAACATCTCCAGAGAAGGTGAGGTATCACCCGAGGTACCTACGTGAGTTGCAGGAAATTTTTCGCAATGGTGAAGGAGATTTCCATCATACCAAACACCAATAAGAAAAACTACGACATATCAGGAACAATGACAATCAACTAGAAATCACCCACAACATTAACCATATCCATATCATTAATTTAAGCAGTATTATGTCATTTCATACATTCATCCATAGTTATTCATTCATGCATTGTGAGATAACATTAAGACATCACACAACTCGGTCATGCACAATTGACACAAGGAATTTAACGTGGACACCCAATCGGTAGAAAACTACAAAAGCAAATGTTCATTAAAAGAGTTGCTTCTTGAACGGTTTAAGCATGCACACATAGCCTACAGACAGTCCCCAAAACCCCATTACATATGTAGATCGACCTCACACTTGCAACTCTTCGACAAAATAATACACATTCTCTGACAGATGTAACAACTTAATCTTCCTCATAGAATTGGTTAATCCAGGCTAAGCCCAAAAAGACCGATCCCTTGCCAATTTATAGGATCTACTAGCCAATTTACATCATGCACCCACTACCCAGTAAGTGGACGAAAACTCTAATTAACTAACCAAACTTTCGGTTAGACTTTGTCAAAATGGTTAGGTTTCCTCAAACTTTTCCCAAAAATTTGAAGTTGACCGCTTCTTTTACCATTCGGTCGCAGCCATGTTCACTCTTCAACAACATTTCAAAAACTGGTACCAAAATTAACCCAAACTTACCCAGGGCCAACAATATTACCTGAACATGCAGAAGTAATAGCCTTGCGATTTCAAGTTTTTATGATACCCTTTCCCTCAAAGACCATTTTTTTATTCTCATATTCCTTTTGATTGTTGAGGATCAAACTCAATTGTTTTCCTCTTCATACTATTTAAAGAGAAGTTTGAATTCAGGAAGGTTCGTCATCAGTGTCTCGAATCAAGGGGGCCCAAATGGTGGTTATGAAAGGTGTGGGTAGCAAAAGGTCAGGGAAACTTGTATCTTGTTGCTTCTCGTTAATGAAAGGAGATCTCTCATATACTCCCCTCCATCCCCACCCCAAAGAAAATGCTTCTTATATGATTGATGGTTTAATATTAGATTGCATTTGGATTGGTAAATTTGATTTTTGACATAGTCATTTTTTATTAATTCTTGCCATATTTGTTTTGTTTATCACCAAGTGTGTTTGAGAAATGTAGTTGTTTTGTTGTGAAGGCTCTAGAACTTGGATTTTATTAGTATCAAGTGCATTGGAATCAGAATTCAAATCTCATTTCAAGGAAACCACTGCAATAAGTACACGATCACTCTCTCAAATAGTATTTGCAAGCATTAAAGAGTTAGTTTAGGAAAAGAAGATTGTCATTTTTCGTTTTGATCTAGAATGGTTTTGATCTTAGCTATTTATGAAATTTTATCCCTAACATCAAGTTCTATATACTTATATGAGCTTAACCAATAAGCTTTCCAAGCGCATGAACTTGTAAAGTTGTTATTCATAGTAGTATTTGTAACTTCATACTTGAATATTACTACTTTCCTAGGTAAACAAATTAAATAAATCAAATGAAGATATCGAAAAAAAAATGTATATAACATGCTTATTGGAAAATATTTGTCTTAGAGAAGCTATATACTAATGACATATGACATACTAAAATATTAAATTATAAATTAACAAAATTTATGGATTTGAATGTAACATTAATTGAAAAAAATGGACTTTCTATTGATTTAAATACATGCTTAGCTCCATCAAACCATAAGATTAATTGATTTAGAATCAAAATTGTGATCAACAAATATTGAAAACATATTCTGTTAAATTCTTGTATCATTTTGTTTAACATGTTAAATCATCCCTTAGAAGCCACTTGGCCAATAGATACTCGAAAGCTATGTGGTGACCTATTGATCAAATCTTCCACCCATCAGACATTGACAAACAAATATAAATATGTTTTCCTTGATCTGTGTTATGCAAAATGGTGTTGTGTCTAGCAATTTGCCGAAACTTTTGAAGGTTGTAAATATCATTCATCCAATTGTGTACCTAGTAGGGGAGTGATTTTTATTAGTTTTGATTGATGATCTTTGGAAAGGATTATAACAAAGAGTGAAACAAAGAGAGAGTACAGATGTATACTATTTATGCATGACCCCATGAATATGCTACAATAAAAATTCCTAAGTGATGTTGTTAAATAAATGATAATTATATCTTCCTACATCGGCTGCTAAGGGAAAGTATGGGGCCCTCTCAAGAATCCCAAGCTCACCTCCGTATAGAGACAGATCCGACCCCATTAGCAAAACCACCATGGGCCACCTGCACCCCCCATACACCAGGTGGACATGCATGCATCAAGATCTCGCCACGCAAACAAGAGAGGGGCACATGGAGGGACTTCACCATGTGGAGCACATGGTCGTCAACAACATTATTGATGATGGGCTTAAGCTTGTTGTAGCCGCATTAAATGCTTTGCAACTCAATGGATAGCTCTTGCCATTGAGGATCAATGGTGAGGGCATAAGAAATGTTGAGGGGATGTACCAAAACATCTTGGAGAACATCGTGCAAAGGATAACCATGTATGAAAGCATGTAGGAGAGGGATATCGATCGAGTCAAGGGGGATTGGATAATTATAGCCACAGTGGTGAGTGTGATAAGGGACTCTGATAAGGAATTTACGGTCATTTTCTAGGTGGCGGGTATACAATACCTACCCCATTTGAACAAGGAGATCATCACTAGCAGCATCATTTATCAGAACAATAAAACAAGCATCAAGATTATGAAAACAAGCAAAGGAAAAAAAGACTTAGCCGTGAGCTCCAAAAACTTGCCAAAAATTAACTTCAAGCTATCACTCCACTTATCCATTATTATATTAAAAATATTCGTTAACCTTTATATACTAAATAATATATTGTTTTTATAATTTAAAGTACTAAATCGAACCATATAAACTCACTTGCTATAAGTTACCAACTTAAAGAACCCCGTAATAACTACAGAAGACGTCTGAATCTAATCCATCACATAAAAAGAAGATCTACATATAATCGTCGCCATATTTTGGAATTCTTTCACGCACTTCGTTTCGAGGTTTTCTGCATTGCATTGGGTTTCTTTATACCTCTGAGTTTGATGGGCTAGTTTTATATTTAATTATTTTCTCTATAGTAATAATATTTAGATTGATAAATATTAATTCTTAATTAAATTTTTCGTTATAGATTTTTTTTGTTTATTAAGAATAATTTGGAGTAAGTGCATTTTTATTATTGGATTTTTTTTGTGGATCACATTAATCCTTAAATTGGTCGGCTGAGCTGTGGTCTAGCGGTTAAATTGGTGGGAGTTTCCATCACTGGCCCAGGTTCGATTCCCACAGGGGAGTCCTCAGAGGTCAATCTATCCGAGGAGTGATCAAAATATAAGTCCCTGACTCCGGCCAAAAAATCAAGAGGTGTTCTTGTAAAAAAAAAGAAAAACATAGTTGGATTTTTGGTTGTCTCTTCTCAACTAACTCATCTCTAAAAGGTTTGAACCAGAGTGCTAACTATTAAAGAAATGAGTTAGCTAGATTTGACCATCATATTATTAAATAACTTAAATAAAAAATAAATATATTATTTTTCATAAATAATTTTATGATTTTATTTTAACTTGTATTATTTAACTATTATTATATTAAAATATAAATACATAAAACTATAAAATTTGAACATTTTAGCTTTGTCATTGTTGGCTTGAATTAGGCTAACTCTTTTAAAAATTATATTATTGATTTTTTTAAAATAAATTTTATATTCAATATTTTGTTGATTATTTTATGGGATTTAAAACATTATAATTTTATATATGTAAATGTTTTTTTAATTAAATATAATTTGAAAAATAAAAATAAAATTTAATCAGGTTATAAAATAAACTTAATTATTACATTAAGTTTTTAATAATGTTATAAATTTATATTATATAGATATTGAAATCAAGTTGAGATTTTAATTTGAGTGAATTTATTCATGAAATGTAACTATGTTTGTATTAATACAGTTATAAATAAAAAGATTGAAAAATAAATAAGTTAATAATAAATTTAAAAAAGAAAAATTTAGAAAATTGTATACTAAAATGAAATTTTTTATATTAAATTATTATTAACAGTTATAACTATTAATCAAAAAGTGTTTTATAAATTAAAATCCATAAACATAAATTACTTTTTCAAATGGTATATATATATTAAAAATTAAACTTGGCTTTATAATATCAATTTTTTCATACTTTATAAAAACTGCACATTATATTTTTTGAATTTTAAATGAAAAAAATAATAATTTAGGATATTTTGTTCAATAAAAACAACATTACTTTACCTCATTTTTATCTAATAAAAAATATCCAAATAATATTTAAATGTTTTGAAAATAACAATAATAATAATTTATATAAAAACAACATAAAAAAATAAATTATGTGAAAACAATATAAAATATAAGTTTTACAAAATATACAACTACTAGTTAGAAAACTGAAACCGTAATCAATACAAAAGTATACAAATATACTTAGAAAACTAAAACCATAATCAATACAAAGTATACAAATATAAGTAGAAAACTAAAGCAATAATCACTACAGAGTTTTAAAATATACTTATTATAATTATAACTATTTACAACACATGTAATGTTAATGTTGATAATCAAATTCTAAAAAGTTTCATTTTTATTTTTATTTTGGATTGCTCTTTAAAAAAAACCTTCAAAACACATGTAATCTTAATGTGGTTAATCATCAAATTCTACAAAGTTTTTTTTGGATTATTTAAAAAAAAATTCAAAACTTTTAAAAATATAAATACACTTCATTTTTACAATTTTGATCTTTATTAAATATCAAAATCTTTTATCTAAAAATTTAAAAAATAAATAATAAACTATTAAAATAAATAATTACTCATACATATGACTTCCCAAAAATACACATAATCACACTTCATATATTTCAAATATATACAACTTTATCTCTCTCTGTATATATAAACAACTTTATTCATCATATATTATTTTTAGATCACAAAGATCAAACAATAATATACAGTCTCAAACAGCCGAGACATGCCCACTATTACCCAAGTATCCAACAGTACTGAAGGGTTCCGTTACATAAACTCAAAACTGTCTTACCATCTGTAAAATAACAGTATCCTAACTAGTGCTGTTTTTTTTTTTCAATCAAACACACGATCACACTTCTTGCATGCCAAAGATCTTTAAAACTATCAAATACGCACGATCACACTTCTTGCATGCCAAAGAACTTTAAAACTATCAAATACACACGATCACGCTTCATACATGCCCACAGAGCTTCAAAGAAATTCAAATACACACAATCATTAAAACAGCGTTTACGATCACAATCAAATGTTTCGAACGATTCTTCAGCAATCAGCTGCCACGGAAACCCTGCTGAGCCTGCTTGGCTTTCTCTGGAAATTCCTCCTGCGGATGCTCTGAGACCCCGAGAAACGGCTCGATAACAGCAGAGCCCTCCGTGCAATTTCCCTTTGAACGGCAGTTGGTCCCGATCTCCGTGCAGGCGACTGATCCGATTCCAGCTGCAGCCGTTTCAGTCTTTGCTTGAACGCCTTCTCTGGCCTGGGAATTCTGGGCCTGTGGAGGCGACATCTCATAGAAGGAGAAGCACAGCACATGCATGCCGTTCTTGCCATGGATTTTCTTTCCATCTGGTTTCTACACTTAATCGAAGGGATTCGATCTCTAGACCTGTTATCTACACAAAGTCGAAGGGATTCGATCTCTAGACCTGCTATCTACGTTTAATCGAAGGGATTCGATCTCTAGACCTGTTTGCCCTTCACTGAGAGGAAATACAGTATAAGACGGGAGCAAGGAATATTGCGGAGTACTCAAGGGATTCGATCTCTAGACCTGCTATCTACGCTTAATCGAAGGGATTCGATCTCTAGACCTGTTTGCCCTTCACTACTGAGAGGAAACACAGTATAAGACGGGAGCAAGGAATATTGAGGAGTATTCAAGGAAGTGGCTTGCAGATCTCAAGCTTTATGGAAAGTCCGTAAAGCGAGAAAACTGAAGTGGCCGCGACAGCCATGAATGGATGAATAAGTATTAGTTGTAAGCATTCCACATTTACGTGTAAATACTTGCTCGGCGAGTTCGCTCGGAGCGGAACTTTGCTTTCTTATTTTTATACAAATATAATATTGTCTATATCTATTAATTATAAAGAATAAATAACATTTGAGTTGTTTCTGAAAGTGGCACCACGTTAGTTGTCAATACTTCCTCTGCGAGTTCCAACGTGGGAGGTCCTCGGCGGGTTCCAACATGGGAGGTTACGCGGAGTGGAACTTTGCCTTTTACTTTTATACGAATATAATATTTTCTATATCTATTAATTACAAAGAATAAATAATATTGGGGGACTATTTCTAATAATGACACTCATACAGTATGAAACCCGAATAGTGACAACGATGCAATATGGAGAGGTATTTATCTATGCAACATAGTAATTGATTTCGGTTTTTTTAGGAAACTAGTTTTTGAAGTTTTGATTTTCTAGGGAACTTGGGAATTTGTAGGGAACTTTTTCAATCTAGCGTTTATTGAGAACTTTTACCCTCTAAACTCGGGAACTTGGGGACTTTTTCACTCATTCATGATGGCCATGTTGGTTGTTAACACCATTCCTATTTTCTTGCCACCGTACATAAACATGGTTGACTCATAATTTTTTTCTTGAAAAACTAAGTTGCAATAAAAGCTTTTTTGTGCTACCTTGTTGAGTTGTCTAGTGCTGATGCTAGAGTATTCACTTGTTAGTACCCCGAATTGCAGTTACAACTAATCATTAATAAATGTAAGTCTATTTTTTACTTTTTATATATTATTAAATAAAATAAAATAAATTTATTATTTTACTATTTACTGTATGAATAAAAAATAAACTTTTAAGTCATTTCAAATGTTTGTAGATCTTACTTTAAAACTAAATTCATATATTAAATTCAAAATAAATTTATCTTTATTTTTTTTATAATAATTTAAATTTGAATATTTAAACACTTTTGCAAATAACCAGAACTAAAAACTTACTCTATACATATAGCCACAAATATAGGGACTATAACTTCTAAAAGTCCCCACTTTAGAAAGAGTCTATCTTATATAATCAGTGAGGTGGATGGTAATCTTGATTTTATTACCATTTCCATATGTTAAGAGCTTCAAGGGATAAGTTAAATCATCCTATTTATGTAGATTTTTCTTTTCTTCTCTATGATTCTTCTCTTCTCATATTTTTTTAATTATTTTATTTTTATATTTTTCATATTTTTTTAATATATTTTGTTGATGTTCCAAACTTGATGTTTCTTGTAAATTTAGGAGAAACTTCTAGATATATTCAATACTCGTATCCACGTTCCCTATGCTCCCACTTACCATAAACTTATGTAACATAAGTATTGATATAAATGGAAGACCAAAATCAATCTTAAAGCTTCTATGAGAAGAGCTAAAGTATAAACTTGTTATAAAAACATTAGGTATGGAGAAGATTTGATATGAACTAAATTTGTTATATATCAAATGTTTTATATTCTATGTTTATGTCTTAAGTTCGTATTTTTGAAAGATTTTATGTTTAATGTTTTTTTAATTGTGGTCAAATTCCTCAATTTTATTAGGGTTAAACCAATTGTATGTACCATTGTAAATTTTAGGTTCAAATAACTATTAAATAATAAAATAATAAGTGAAGATTGGTGATTAATATAGTGTTGAGGTATTTAATTTTTACAGAAGATAATGTGTTTTCATATATCTTTGGTTATGTTCAAGGGTCATACATCTCGAGTTATGTTGACATCAATAAGGGATTAGAGAATTTGATCCGAATCATACATCTCGAGTTATGTTTACATCAATAAGGGATTAGAGAATTTGATTGGGATTATACATCTCGAGAGATGTTGACATCAATAAGGGATTAGAGAATATGATTGGGAGATCAAACCTCGTTACATTGCCAAAGTCTTTAACAGGGAGATTAGTTTGACTCATCTCCACTCCTAAACCTTTTAATTGTAGATTCAAAAATCTCATTTGTAAAATTTGGACTAGCATAAGTAAATGCTTTACCTGAGGATTTGGAGAATGAACCTCCAACATATCGTGAATATCTCCTTGGAAGTGGAATGTAGACAATTGGAACATGACTCAATGTTGGCATTGTTGACATGATAGGATGTGATGGAAAACATGGTGTGCCATTGGTTAAATTTATATGCTTTGGTTGTATTGTTGTTGTATGAATTATTTTTCAACTTGGCAAATTCTTACACTTTACTAGTCATGTGGGAGTAGGAATTACTAACTCACTAGTTGCATTTTGATGATTCCATGCATGTTTCACTTCCTTAGCTATATGCATCCCTTATGTGGGTGTAGTTTCCTTCCTCTCTTATTTTTAATCTCTCTTGTAAATTTCCCATCAAAGGGATAAATTCTGGTTTTATGTTTGAATATATTATTTCAAACTATGATGGGAAATATCACAAAATTATTTTATGATCAACTAGTGCTTTTTTTTTGTTCAATTGCAAAAAATCTCATTAAGGCTCATGATTTTCTGGAAATTTATATCTCCATAGTGCATACATGTTACCTTAAATATGAAGTCCACAAGCCCCTATGACCAAGAATTGATCCTCATAAACACCCTAATTATAATATAATAACCCTAAATGAAGAATATAGGGCTCAAGGGCCATGGATAAGGCATTAAACAAGGACATGTGTCCTCTTTAGAGGACCTTTGGCCTCTTAGTGGAAATATGGGTGTCGATAGGAGATTTTGCAAGCCATGTATTGGTCTCTATCCCTTGACCATGATAAAGGGGGGAAGGTAAGGGCCTTATGCCCTGAATCTAAGCTTCTCTGGATCGAACACCATAAATTAATCCCCAAAACATCATATAGGACTTCCCCATGTTATATTTGGCCTACAATTGGTAATATATATCTTTTTCCTAGGGATTTTTATGCACTATAAATGGATATATATGTCTTTACCATGGTTAGGGAGGAAATCAAGGGCCTTAGGCCTAAAGGAACCTTCGTAGTCTGCCAAGCATCATGAATGAGGTGTCAAACTAAGATACACGACTTATCTAAGGCTTGTTGTCCTCCAAGTGAGAATATAATCACCATTATGAGGTTTTGTAGATAGTTATTTATGGCTTGACTTGGTCAAGGGAGGAAAATAAGACCTCGGACCCTAATTAATGAATTTTGTTGGGCTCAAGCACCATGAATGGGGCCCTAAACCACCACTTATTCTTTCTCCGTGGGATCTTTGACCTCCATGTGGGAATGCATGCACCATTAGGAGGTTTTGTGCACTAGGGATGGGTTTAGGGGACCCTACCATGATCAGGGGAATAAATTGGGGTTTGAGGCCTTAAATAAATCTCATTGAGCTCAATGACCATGGATGACACTTCAAACCAACACACATGACCTCACTATGATACATTTCTCCTCAAAGTGGAAAAATAGGTGCAATTAAGAGTTTTTCTGCATCATGGATGTGTCTATGGGCCTTGATAATAATCAAGGAAGGAAATTAAGATCTTAAATCCTTAATAAAGCTTGCTGGGATTATTCACCATGAATGAGACATTGAAAAAAGACACAAAATCTCTCTATGGAATCTTTAGCCTCAATATGGGGAAATGGGCACCATTAGGAGGTTTCATGCACTACAAATTGGTATCTAGGCCTTAATAATGGTTGGGGGAGGGAAAAGGGACTCAAGGATAGAAACAAAGATTCTTAAGATCAAGAACCATAAATGTAGCATAAAACTAAGATACATAACCTCTTTAGGGGATCATTGGCCTCCAAATGGGAACATGGATGCCATTATGAGGTTTTGTGCACTATTGATTGATTTGAGGACCTTAACCATGGTGAAGGAAAGAAAACAAGGGCATTAAAACATAAATGAATAAGATTCTCAAGCTTAATCACCATGAACAAGGCCTTAAACCATCACATAAGATCTCTCTATGGTATATTTTACCTCTAGCTGGAAATATGGGCACCATTAGGAGGTTTTACACACCATACATAGGTTTAGGGACCTTAATCATGATTAGAGGATGAAACTAAGAACATAGGCCCAAAATGAATCTTCTTAGTCTTATGCATCATCAACAAGCCTTTAACCACAACATAATCCCTCTATAAGGGATATTTTCCCTCTTAGTGGGAATATGAGCAGAATTAAGAGGTTTTGCACACCATGGATGGGACTAGTGTCCATATTGACCATGATTGAGGGATGAAACTAGGACCTTAGGCCCTAAATGAAGTTTTACTCTCAAGTACCATGAATAAAGCCTTGAACAACCACATAGATCCTCTATACAGGATCTTTAGCACCCAAACATATGGGTAAGAACTTGAGGTTTTTGACACTACATATGAGTCTTAGCGCCTTCATACTCTTAACAGGTAGAAAATAAGTTCCTTAAAGGCCCCACATTAATCTTCTTGATCTTAAGTGCCATTATAGATTCCTTAAATCATAACATAATACCTTTGTATGGGATAGTTGATCCTTAACTAGGAATAGAGGCACCCTCAGGAATATTTTCACACAATAGATGGGTCTCGAGGCCTTAACCATGATAGAGGGAGGAATACAAAATTCCTAGGCCCTAAATGAAGCTTCCAATCTTAACCTCCAAGAATGATTCCCATATATTACCTTTCTAGTGTATCATGGCTCTCAAGTGGAAAAACAATGAGTATTAGGAGGTCATCATGAGATTAGAGTTCACAACTATTAGTACTGTAATTATGTACCAGAGTATTTTCTACAATATGATCCATACGTGTCTACGTGTTTCAGACCCTCAAACTGAGGTTGTTCATCAAGACAAAACCGTTGTCAAAGCTCTATACAAATCTCTTCTTTTGATTTATATAGATTTATTTTAGTGGACTAACATTAAAGTTATTATTAATTTTGTCTCATAGATAGGACTTTAATTTCTTTTATCTTTTGTTGTTTTTGTTTATTTTAAAATATGATGAATCTTTTGAGGATTAATATTAGTTTGTTAAGACAAGAATCCAGGTACAGCTCATGCTAATACCATCATCTATATTTAAGCAATTGGGTTACCTTTTTAATCTCAATAGCCTCTCTTATCTTATTTTTTACATGTTATCAATTCTTGAGAGGATCTCAATTCTTTCAATTTTGATAGGGTTCCTAATATTGTTTGAATGTTCCGCAAGTGCTTATTTCTTATGCCTATTTTGTAGAATGTCTATGCAATGTTCTTTTATTCTTGTTCGGAAGGTTCTTCTAGTATCACCTATGTATACTTTATCACATGCAAAAGGAATCGTGTACACACACTTGTGTAAACACATATTTACTATACCTTTTGCATCTTTAAGAATATTCTTAATATTGTTTGGAGGAGATAATATCGGGCTAATATTTTTCTTTTTTAGTATTCTGAATATTTTTATGTAAGGTAGGAATACCTTCTAATATTCTTTACTTCAATCCCCGTAGTGATCCTCTATTGTCATATTTCTACTTTTATGAATGCCTTGTTTATTTTATTTTTAGTGTATCCATTGTTGCAAAAGACCTTCTACAAGTGTTGTTTTTCTTGGCTTGGGTGCTCATTGTCAGAAATCCTACTGCATCTTGTGATAAGTGTGTTTAGGAGACCCATATTCTGCTTGGGTGGTGGTGAGCTTCTTCATGCAAATACTTGTTGGTATGTGTTCTCTTCTTGTACAATTTATGAGCTATGTCAACATTAGGTTTTCTTATTACTAGAACGTCTGGAAACAATAATGAGTGATCTTCTTCAACTTCCATGGTGAATCTTATGGAGCTTGATTGATTTTTTAAATGGTCCATGAATTTCTAAATCTCTTCTTTCCCATGAGGCCATTTTGTGTAAATGTCATCAACATACGCCATCCACCAGTCTGGATACAAGCTAAAGAAGTCAAATGTTTTTTTATCAAGGGTTTATGTAAATAAGTTGGCCACTACTGGTGAAAAAGGGGAAGTCATTTATACTTTACACGTATGCTCATAAAGATTTCCATGAAAGAGAAAAAGGTGGATTTTAGAAATAAGCCTACCAATTTTGTTGTTTCAGGGTCTGTCAAGTATTCAATCACCTTCATTACCTCATTTATGGGGATCATGGTGTATAGTGAAACCACATCAAATCTAAGGAGAATATAATCATTATTAATATTTTTACCTTTAATTTTCTTAATGAAAGAAGAAGAGTATTTAACATTATATGAGTCGGTATTCCCCACCAAAGGATTTAGTTTTTGGCTAGAAACTTTTCTAAAGTGTACATTTGTGAGACTATTGTGTCAACAATGGATCTTGATGGTGCCCCTTATTTGTGTATATTATGGGTGTCATCATGTTGTTTTTTATATTTTTCTTTTATTTCACTATCCAACGATGAGTCTTTAATAGCTTCAAAGACTTCTTTGGCAATGCAATTAGTAGGTTTCCTACTTAATTTCTTATAACGTCCATTGTTGATCAAGTGGTCATGCATTTTATCTGTATCATAATTCTTATTGATGACAATTTTTTCTCCACCTTTATCATCTTTTAATATTATGTTGTATTCATTATCATTTAGCATCTTAAGCTCCATGCTTTCCTCTTTGTTGATAAATTACATTTCAAAGGTTTTACCATTTTGGATCTAGATGAACTACATATCCTTCTTCTTTAAGGGTGTAAACGAATTTGCAATCCAATAGAAAGCTTCTATGAATCTTCTATAATAACCTGCTAGTCCCATAAATGATCTAACCTCTGTCACATTTCTGGGAGTAGGATATTCTTGAATATATTTTATCTTAGCAAGGTCCAATGATGCATCCTTCTTAGAGATGATGTGACCCAAATACAACAGTTTCTTCTGATAGAAGGAACACTTGCTAAGCTTTGCATATAGTTGATTATCTCTCAGCATCTACAGAATAATCCTGAGAATCTATTCATGCTCTTCTTATGACTTGGAATAGATCAATATACCATCTAGGAATACTATAATGAATTTATCCAAAAATTCCATGAATACACCATTAATCAAACACATGAATGTAGCTAGGGAGTTTGTTAACCCAAAGGGTACCACTATATTTTCATAGTTACCATACCTGGTCCTGAAGGGAGTCTTATTGATGTCTTCATTATTTATGCATACTTAGTGATACCCATATCTCGAATCAATCTTAGAAAACACCCTTTCCTCTCTCAACTGATCAAAGAGTTCATGAATCCTCTGCAATGGACACCTATTCTTGATGGTGGATTTATTCAATTGTCGGTAGTCCACACATAACCTCAACGTGTCGTCTTTATTCCTTACAAATAATGTTGGAACTCCCACTTGGGTGTATATAACCCTTCTTCAATAATTCTTCTAATTGCAATTGCATTTCCTAAAGCTGCAGGGTATTCATTATGTATGGAAATTTAGACATTGTCAGTG
Source organism: Pseudotsuga menziesii (assembly GCA_001517045.1). Classification (NCBI taxonomy): domain Eukaryota; kingdom Viridiplantae; phylum Streptophyta; class Pinopsida; order Pinales; family Pinaceae; genus Pseudotsuga; species Pseudotsuga menziesii. The sequence goes on along the minus strand of LPNX010328359.1, from coordinate 752,037 downwards.
TAGCAGGTATTAAATCAATGGTAAAATTGATGTCTCACCTTGGTGGAAACCCAGGAACACCCTGGAATACATCTTCAAATTCACTAAGCACATAAATTACCTCGGCGAGCAGCTCAAACTCTATTGGTAAATACTTAGTGAGGATCGTGTAAAGCTAGAAACCCTTACAAAGGTACCTTTTCATTTATGCGACTGATATTTATCTCATCAAAATTGTCTTAGGAATTCCTTTTACTTACATGAGTTTACCCTCCTCCTCTAGGAACATCATGATTTTTTCTTCAACAATCAAGAATATTGTGGTGCTACTCCGCCCAATCCATTCCAAGCAAAAATTTGTATGATTCCAAAGGAATCACGTCCAAATTAGACTTGGTCTCCAACCCATTCGTTGAAAATTGACTATCTTTAACCACCGATGTGATTTTTCTTCTCATTCCTATAGCTAACTACACCATCTAGTTCTTAGGAAATCTACAACTCACTAACTTGCATCTTTCGGCCAAGTTAGCATTTATATAACTGAATTAAGCTACAGGATCAATCAAAATTAAAACTGATAATTTATTTACTTTGCCTTCAATTTCAATCATCAAACACTGGTGGTATGCTTGGTAATTGACCAAGGATGCATAAATACGAGGAATGCTTCGAGCAACATTCCCTGGTATAGATACTTCCTTCACATTGTACATTATGGAATCTCTGTTATTTCTCTCAAGACAATTACTGAGGTAGTATTCACCTACACACTTCCAGCATTTAACCTGCATAGACTTGATTTTCCCTGCAGGTTCATTCTCACTTGATCCATCTTTCGGAGTAGGATTCTTGAAAGTGTTAAACTAGTCTCGATTAACCTCAAATGGATTAAATCCATTTTCATATGTTCGTGTTTCACCTTCATCTTACCCTTCCAACTCTTATGTAGATCCTGCCTACTCATACCTTACTCATACATGCATTTAGCCTTCCATATGCATTCCTTCAAGTTATGAGGCTCGTATTAAGATCTTATATCCTTATAGAATGTTGGTAAATCATTGAGGAAACATTCAATCTCAACATTTCCCTCTTGGATGAAGTACATGTAACTTAACAACTCCAAGAATCTCTTCTCATACTCATCCATTTTCATGCTTCCCAATCAGGGTTCAAAGAACTACATATTTTTGTCATGGAACTATTGGGACATGTATTCCTTCTTGAAATGCCTTTGGAATCTCCTCCAAGAAATTTTCTTTCCATCCAGGTCTTCTACCCGCTTGAATTGTTTACACCACCAATAGGCCTTTCCCTGACAATTATAGATGGAAACCCTAGTTTCTTCATAATATAAATAATCATGCAATTGTAAATACTTTTTCATCTCTAGAAGCCAAATATCTGCAACTTCACCAAATTTATCTCCATCAAAGGTGGGAGTTTTAAGGTTTCTGATCTCACCCTGTAGGCATTCACATCTCTCTTTCTCTTTTGATGCTTGGCAAGATAATCATCATACCATATTTTGGGTCCCTCATTCCCATGATGACTTCCAACTGAATGTTGTTGAGAATGCACTCTCTTTTTACTTGAATCCGTAACCCTAGAATGTTGGTACCTATCAATGAATTCTTTGTTAAGGGATTCTTCTCCTTCCCTTCTTACCACAGAGGTTACTTGTTTCACCTAGTCTTGCAACTGCATTAGGTTTTGCATCATCTATTGATTAATTTGATCATGTTGTTCCATACACTGTAGGATATTTCCATTTCCAACCCGAATGCACTTTAAGGTTTTGTACACTTCCATGGCTCTCATCTCAGATTGACTGCCATTGGATTATGTCCTTTGATCACCCATTCTCATTTCTTCAGCAAAGTGAGACATTTTTGTATTTCTTCCATCCTTGTAGTTTTGTTGGCCTACTAATCTAGAAATCAACAATTTCAAAGGCATGAAAAACTATATTGTAACTAATCATCTGAATTCAACCATGGTTGTTAGTTCTCATTTAAATTAATATGCATAATAGTAATCCCATTATCCACATATAAACATTTCATACAATACAATTATGGAATTAATAATATCAAGAGTATACACTTTAAATTAAACAATTCCCAGAGGCTAAGTATTGAAAACTTAGTTATGATACCAATATGTAACATACTATGTACATTACCAAACACACAGGTAAATCATTCCCCTTTTAATAAAGGAAGAACATACAAATAATGTTTTCTAATACCAATATGTAACTTACCTCATACGTTACTAAACACACATTGATGCAATAAACCGTGAATAAACCCTTATAAAAAGATAACACATACAAGTGCTAACATTTTGTAGAAATAATAGATCAATGCTATGTGCAATGATGCTAAGAAGAAGCACG
>LPNX010328359.1:644339-747320 GCA_001517045.1 Pseudotsuga menziesii | reverse complement strand
AAGAAAAGAGACTGAATCACATGAATGAAGAGATGAATATTGGTGTGTATCCTTCCATTGAATAATTATGAATAATAGAGTACATAAATAGATCTTTCCTCGTATGAAAGTCGAATTGTATGGAAACAAGNTCTCCAATTGATGCGCTCTTAGCTCATCTTGAACTCCAAAGAGAGACTCCAATTGAGTCCATACTTGGTTTGGAGTGGTCAAACCATCTAGATGAAAGAATAGATCAGGAAAAATAGAGAGGCAAAGCAATCCATAGGCTTCATCCAACCTATTATGCCACTTAGCTTTCTCAATCACATCATTGGGCTCATTCTCCAAAGCTAGTGTAACTCTATATAATCCTTTACTGCGCAATAGAATGGAGATTTTTTCTTTCCATTCATGGTAGTTGAAGGAAGTGATAATTATAGCTGATGAAGTATCCATATTTCTGAATTGATGTGCTCAAGAATCAAATCTCTGCAACCTGCAAAACAAACTAGGAGAAAATCTTGAAGCTCTTCTTCAGAGAGGGATAGGAGACTGGAAGCACTCCTCAACTCTGTAGAAATAATAGATCAACCTTGTAGCTCTGATACCATGTATAAATAATAGATCAATTCTATGTGCAATGATGCTAAGAATAAGCACAGGAAATAGATCTCGCTACTAAAAATTCTCACAAGCATACACAGGAAAATAAGAGAGAAGAAAAGAGACTGAATCACATGAATGAAGAGATGAATATTGGTGTGTATCCTTCCATTGAATAATTATAAATAATAGAGTACATAAATAGATCTTCCCTCGTAGGAAAGTCGAATTGTATGGAAACAACTCATAAAGCTCAAAAAGGCTGACTTACCAAAATATAGCAAACCCCCATAGGTGGATAAAGCACTTGCTAAATCTATCAAGGACCTCACGAGTTGGAAAAAGCATGAGTGAGTTGTTAAGGAGATGGAAATAACATGCTAATCCTAGAAAATGGAGAAAAAATAATGGAGGATGGGTTGGAAACAAAAGCTCCCAGTTTCCTAGTTGACTAGCTTTTATCTTATCCATAGAAAAGCAGGAAAAAGCAGAAAAAAGCAGAATCTGCTATATGGTCCTGTATACTAATTCTAGATGAACCCAGAATCATAAATAAATCATTCCTAGGATATGGATGGCATGCATTGACTTTAAGGTGCAAGTGGATGCCAACTAATTAAGCTAGTGGGTGAATAATTAATCAAATAATGATTAATTATTTTATCCTAAGTTGTGAGTGGGTTTAATATATTCCAACACATTTTTTTTTATGTCAAAACTTAACCAGAGTACAATAAAAATTCTCTACATAGAAAAAGCTTGATTATATAGCAATCAAACAGTCTTAAACAAAATAAAACAGGTCCAATCATCTAATCCAATTTCTTCAAAATCAATCTCGATGGCTCATTTATGCCATCCTAAATCTATAGTGGTTTCCCGACTTTTCCAATATTAGGAGTCAAAAATCGAAAACATCGGGAAAAACATAAATAACATGACCCTTCTGACTTACCAATCTTGACATTGGGAATCAGAAGTCAGAATTCATAACCTCTCGAACAATATAAAAATGACCCTCCCAACTTGTTAATCCAGACATAAAAAATCGAAAGTCGAAATATAATGAGGACGATCACAATAATCAACTTGTTGATTCTGTCATCTGCACGTCAAATGTCAGGATTCAACACTCTCAACATCGATACTTCACAACTTCAACTTGGCATAAAAACATTAACATAAATTCCTTTGAGTTACCGATTTTGATGTCGGTACGTCGATAGTTGGAAGTCGGGCGTCAAAACATGTCCACAAACTTTACAAAGCATTACCAATTACGACAAATGGGTAAAACCATTGCATCGGTCCTTGAGGAAACTTCAGGAAAACATATTTCCAAGCCTATAATGTTATGATTGGTTGAATAAAAAGGTTTAGGCACCTATCCAATCTAATAAATCGATCGATGCACACAAAACTTGGGTTTTGGGGAAAACAACTAATTACAACATGACCACAAGTTGAAAACAATCATCTACAAGCTTCCAACAGGGACCCAAAACCTCAGACAAACTTAAAACGTTCTTAAACAAACTAAGTCAAAACATTAAAGAAAAACCTACACTTCTTATCTTGAGTTATCTAATGGAATTTTAGACCAACTTAAAAATTCAAATTTAATTCCATTAAAATTGATAATGGAAGTACAAATTCATTGCATTCTTAAACACTTAACAAATTGTTTGCATCTATAAACAATTACAATCTTGGGGAAACATTGGGCAATTTAACAACTTAACAGCCTACAACATATACAAGTTATTCACAGGATAACTAAGGAACAAACTCCTTTATCCCACAATACCAACTTACCAAGCATGCAAGCATCCATACCCAAAACATGTAGTCATTAATCAGTTCCCCAAAACAAGCCATATAACCATTTCTTTATCAAAACATTTACATTTTGCTTAAAAGACTAAGAAACTAGAACGAATTACATACTCAACCCATTATTTCATACATAAAATCAATTACATCGTTTATGAACTATTGGCTTGGCTACCAATTCTCATCTAAGGAATAATGCATTCAAACATAAACCAATAGCATCCTTTGGAACCTATTGGATTTTCTACCAATGTCCAACTAAGGCATCATTCATTCATTTTCCTCATAAACAAGCACTATGAACAGTCATATAATCAATTTCTTATCAAAACATTTATAATTTATCCATCAACTTGTCATTTAACAAATAAGCATTCATACATAACAACATACACATTTTCTCAGTTGTAGGAAAAAACTTTATTTATTTATTTTAGAATTAAAATACACAAGATTTTTTATCATAAGTTTGAAGAATATGGTTGCAAGGCGAACAAGGATGTGACGTAAAAAGAGAGAGTAAGTTGAATCTGGGAATTCGACCTGTTTTTGAGGAAACACTAAATGTAAAATAGTGAGTTAAGTTAGACAAGTAGTCTATTTTGGGAACGAGGATGAATGTAAATTGGGCCGATAGTGACTTTATAAATGTAACAGGATTTCTTGGGTTAGTTAGAAGAACTAGACAAGTTTTATATAAGAACAAGTTGACAGTTAGAGGAAGAGTCGTAGACAAGTATATAAGGTCGATCCATAAGCTGTGTGCAGACGATCCTTAGTGAGCGGCTTAACGGGAGGTTCCTTACAACAATGATAAATGAAAAGAGAGGGATAGCATAAGAGCATAAGAAATATAGAGGAAAATCATATATTGTAAGAATATCTTGAGAAATGTTTGCAGGCTATGTGCATGGACTAAAAGTGTTCTAAACACTAAACTCATTCCAGATGAAGACCGCTTTTTGTGGTTTTTCCTGTATGGGTTTCCACGTTAATTCTATGTGTCTATGATTTTTTTTTATATTGTGTATGAATCTTTATGATTTTGTCACAACTGATATTGATATAGTACTGTGGAATGTTGATAATAAATATGATTTATATATGTATGCTTTATATATAATGTATGTGTCGATGGATTGCTCTGCTTTATATGATATGTATGTGTCAACGATTGTCCATCTATCTGCTTCGGTCAATTAGTATGTTTAATGTTTCGATGAATAAATCCCCTTATATAATTGTAGAAGCATGGTTCTTTTCATCCCCATAGGCATCTCGGGTGAGACCTCACTTCCCTCATAGGTGTTGCCGACGGAGTTATACTCTATCGGATCAATACCTTGGGTTTTGTTGGATGGGAAGGGAAACTGTACCTGGGTTAGTGGAATCGACCCCAAAAAATGGTTTCGTTGCCAGGATCAAGATCATTGTGAAGGGTACATGTTTTGGCACCCTACGAAATTGAAGATCCAATATTGAGTGGACTACAAAGTGAGAATATTTGCACAAAAAGAAAGTAAGGGATCACGAATGAATCCCAAAACATGATTAGAAAGGTGTATTTACTCAGATATTCATGAAATTTTCTTTAGTGAATTTCCTATTATGCTGCATGAATGGTTGGCAAAGCTAGCAATACAGAGGAAAATTTGTTAAGGAGGAGAACCCATAGAGTGGACTCCTCAACTAATCCAACGGTTGTAAAGAGTCAGTAATCCTATCTCTCGGGTTGTTGACTTCTAGGTTGACAACATTATGAAAGGATATATTATTGAGATTGCAGTCGACACTATAAAATCATACAGTGAGACGGAAAGGGGGTCCTTCTAAGAGACTCGAGGTCGATACTTGAAATATTTAAAACTGTGGATAAAAATGTTGGTATATGAAAAAGGGATCTCGAGGAGGGTTTCAGATGAGTAAACCATAATACGCGGAAGGCCTGGGTTATGTCGTAAGAAATACATGGAAAATATGGACAGAGCAAGCTGAGATGTTCCCACTCGAAAGAAAAAATGAGTAAGATAGTGGCCGCTTAAGGAGTAGAAAATTATTTCAAATGGGAAAGAGAAGAAGGACTGCATCAAGAGTAGGAATTTATAGTGCGACTGGAAGACAGGACTGTGATTTGGCACCACATATCAATAGAGAATATTGTGACGAAGAGGAGGAATATTGACTTATCTGTGAAGACGAAGAGGAATTGCCAGATCCAGACAAGGACTACTACATACCCACCACCCCATGCACATATCCAACATCTAAGGTAAAACCCAAAAGTGCGTTGAAGTGTGACTTTTCAAATCATAGTAATAGTAATAGTTGAGATAGTAGTCAATGAATTCTTATTGGTGGAACGTTTAATTCCAATTCAGTAATACCCCAAGTACACATAATGTATGGGAGTGACTTAAAGTTACCTATATTCAATGGGAATGGGTTGGAAGACCCTGAGCAAAATTGGTTCTTGTGTGAATTTGTCTGGACAATGCTATAGGTTTAGGATGAAGCTATAAATAGAGCCCAGATGATCACAACCTTTAAAGGTCATCCTATTGATTGGTATATGAAATTTTCTATGGTTTTTGAAGGGATCCCTCAGAAGTAATTAGATCAGATCTGAATAGGACTGATAGATGAGTTCAATAAACCCAATTATGAGTCGCAATGTATCATAGATTTAAAATACATAAAGCAATTGTTGACTTAATATGTCTAGGAATTTGACCAAAGGTTTAAGACTCTGATGGCTAAAGTAAGTTACAGATGTATGATGTTCAACATAAAGAATAGTTTATTATTGTAATGTTACTGCATATCTATTTTCCCTTGATGCAACAAAAGATCGTGTCTCAGATTGAAGCTCTTGATCTTGCAATGAAATTAGAAGCATCACCAGTTGGAGAAACTGGTGCGGGAATGATGCAAATTCAGTCGCAGCTAGCTAATCTAACATTGAAAATACATGATATCAAGAAAGGAAAATAAATTTACGAGGAATTCCAGTGTACAAGATGCATAACTGAAGGCCATCATAGAGACTCATGTCTATCTTTCTTGAATTATCTTGCATTAGGAGCATCGATCCCAATAATTCACAAGGAATGCCCTGGTGTCAAATTTTCTAAACAAGAGATCATTGTTCAGAGGAATGTTTGTATATACAGAATATAGTCAATGCACCTGCTATATTATATTGTAAATTTTTTTGATTTTGTGGTTCATGACGAGAAAGACTGTCGAGCATACCATTTGTTGTAGGAGAAGACGATCGACAAATATTTGATAAAAAATGATGAACATATGCAAGTCGAGCAAGATCACGCACAATACCCTCAGCCAAGGGGGGGAATTCGTTTTATAGGCTGAGGAAGAGGAGGAGGATTTGGTCATGGGAGGGGCCAAATTATTCATTATAATTATGGAAATATATGACATTTTTCTAGAGAGTGCACTAATCCTACATCGACATATTCATATTGTAAATCATTGGACCACACTGTCTAAGAATTCCCACAACTGATTGCTAAATGGAAGGCCAAAATCACTGGAAACCAGAACCAACCTACAAATGCAAAAACCAAAATATTGAAAATATGCATGCTGAACTTGGGGAACCTAATATTTTTGTTGTAACAAGAGGAGATGTTGCAGTTGGAGAAGATTAAGGAGCCCCATGGGTGAATCTGATATTTGGACCTGCGACACAAAAAAATAGTCGTTTGAAGTCCAAAAAGAAAAAGGGTTATTCTTTGATGCACATGATGAGTTTGTCGGTAGAAATCATGCGTCAATGTCCACTAATGTCCCAATATTGGATGATGGACCAATTCTGGAAATTCCCATAAGTTTCGATCAGTCATTTCAAAGAAAGTCGATAGAGAAGGTGAGCAAGTTGAAGAATTTCTTTAAGAGTCACTTAGCCCTTATAGAAGATAAAGATGCTTTGATAGAACTATCGACTCTAATAGAAGAACCTCATCTAGGTATGCGACTAGAGAAAAAAATTTACCGTATTGGAAAAAGTCTAAATATTGGTCGAGAGTTACAAATGAATGCTCAGATAGGTGACTATGATAATGGATTTTGTCATACTGGATTTGGGGCAAGATGTTAATATTTTAACAAGACAAACATGGGAAATAATGGGAAATTTGATACTGGTATGGTATCTCGTTCAGCTATGTTTATCCAACCAGCTGAAGGTATTTCCTATTGGTCGACTACCACTGGTTCTGGTCGAGGTGGAAGGACTACGAACCTATGCATATTTTGAAGTCATAGATATCTTCGATGATATGAATCCATAACCCACACTTCTGAGGATTGACTAGGATATCCACAATCAAATATTTATAAATTTCAAAAAGAAAATATTATCATTTGAAGATACATAACTATGGATGGTCACTCCAATTGATCTGTTGGAAGGCCAGATATATATCGAGCAAGTAAACAGTGAAGGACAAGAAGGATACCTAGATAATATTTACAATATTTCTTCTACAATGGATTACTACATCAACCCGACAGTTGATGGTAAAATAAGTTGTCCAAGTATTAGTTCATGTTCATCGGACTCGGGAGAAGCTATGGAGGACTGGCAGAATCAACTACATGACGTATCAATAAGGAAGTGTGCAATGCTCACAAAATATCTGCAACGGGTAGGAATTGAGGTATGTGATGTACATACTTGAGAAGCATTACCTAAATTAGATACATTTCTTACATAGATTGAATATGAAGTCTTGGAACCTCAACACTTGTTAGCATTGGATATTGCATTGAAAGCTAGGGCTTGCCAGGTGGTGGGTTGCTCATAATAAATTTATTTCAAGATGGTCCCAATGTCGACGACTGCTAGAAATCAGATTTAGTGAAAATATTGCTTATACTAGCCAAAAATATATGATATTGATGAATATTGTCGACCACATTGAAAATTGTTGCATGACATGAAAGACATCGTCGCAACAAGAATGGGTTCATTAGTTCATACACACTTTGGACATGATACCAAGAAATCAATATACATCGGTTGAGATGCAACAAGAAACTGTAGAATGGGAAGAGTTAGTTAAATACTAGCTTCACACAAACTTTTAGCTTTGCTGACAAAAATCTAAATAGTTGATGCTGCTTTCCAAGTCATCATAACCAAGATTTTTGAAGACATCCTTGTTTCGATGTTGATTTTTCCTCAGATCAATGCGACAATCTAAAATTGGATGGAATGTTATAACATAACTGGTGAGCCCGATGATGATGATATACGTGATATATATATTCCTGAATTTGAGGGTATTTGGGTAGTGGAAGGATCAAGCTTATCAAATGATAAATTTCTGAAGCCCCTCAGAACAAAGAAGGTGAATATTGGTTCTCTAGAAAAACTCGATGTTTGCCAATATTGAGGACTATTGGGATGATGAGACAATAGGGAATATTACAGCTTTATTGCATGAATTCCATGGTCTATTCCCAACTAAGTTCTTGAAAATTAAAGGGATTATTGGTGATCTAGGAGAAATCAAGATTCCCCTGAATCTCGGTGCAAATCCTATCTCTCAACGATCGTATAGACTAAATCCAAGATATAAAGCGAAGGTTAAAAAAGGTTAGAAAAAATTATAGATGTGGGAATTATAGAACCTGTCAAAGAATCATAGTGGAGTAGTCCTATGGTTGTTCAAGACAAGAAAACTGGTGAAGTCCATATTTGCATCGACCTACGAAAATTGAATTATGGTTGCCTACATGATCCATTTCCTACCCCTTTCATAGATGAAGTATTGGAAAGCGTAGGATGGAAAGAAGTGTACTCCCTTACTCATGGATTATTTGGGTACCATCAAATAAGAATTGCAAAAGAAGATTGTTATAATACAACCTTGGCGATAGAATGGGGTTTCTTCCAATATACGGTAATGCCATTCAAACTCAATAACACATCTACTATTTTGTATAGAATAGTAGTAGTTGAGTTTAAATATTTTATCCATAAATTTCTTGAAGTGAAATTTGATGATTGGATGGCCTATGGGCTATTTAAAAATCATATTGAGAATATCAGAAAGATGTTGGACCAATGTAGATAATTCCAAATTTCTCTTAATTTGAAGTGTATTTCATGTGCTCCTTTTCATATCTTGATGGATCATGTGGTCTATCATGACGGAATGTTGATGGACCCTGCCAATAATGCAATTATTGTCGGCATACTCCCACCTGTGACAGTTAAAAAATTGATAACTACTTTGGGACATACAAGGTATTACATAAAATGTATTCAAGGTTATGCCGAGGTCACATTTCCAATGGAAAAATTGTTGATGAAAGATGTTAAATTCCAATGGAATGAGCAGTGTCAAAAGAGTCTAGATATCCTCAAAGACAACATGGCCCTAGCTCCTATACTAATATTCCCATATTGGAAAAAATAATTTCATGTACATGTCAATGATTCATATTTCACGCTCAGCATAGTACTTGCACAACCAGGTGAGGGTTCTCTTGATCACCTCATTACATTTGCTAGTAGAAAATTTTCAATGGAAAAAAGGAGCTATACCACTACCTAGAGGGAGGGACTTTCTATGGTATATGCTCTACAGAAGTTTTGACATTATTTGTTGGGTGGTCACTTCAAGATGTTTATAAACCATTATGCATTAAAATGTTTGGTCAATAACCCAGCGTTGGGGAGGATATCTATTGATGGATTATGTTATTCCAAGAGTTTTATTTTGAAATTATTGCCAAGCCATACCAACTGAATGTAAGAACTTACCATCTGTTGAGGTTATAAAATGGAGAAGATCCTACTAGTATCAACGATAATATTCCTTACGCATAGTTGTTTACAATCAAAATGATTGATGATCACTACAAGGACATTGTACACCTCTTAACTACAGGATATGAACTAGAAGGATTCAGAATAACACAAAAGACACAATAAGTGGTAAAGGTTGCAGTCTTCCATCTAATTGAGGGGCAATTATATAATATGAGACCAAATGAAATACTCTATCGTCGTGTCTTGGAACATGAGCAATCGATGATGTTGAATGAAGCACATGTTGATGTTGCAAGAGGCCACTATGTAGGAATAGAAACAGTACGCAAGATTTTACAAGAAAGACAATGGTGGCCTACTCTTCATGCAGATGCTAGAGACTATTGTCGCAAATGTGATATTTGTCAACGTATAGGAAAATCATTGCAACGAGATGAAATGTCGTTGTTACCACAAGTAACTCTGCAAGAATTTGATAAATGGGTTTTTGAATTTGTGGGTCCCATTAACCCACCAGGCAAACAAACGAGTGCACGAAATATAATCACTACAACAGACTACCTAACCAGGTGGGTTGAAGCAGGACCAGTCATATTTTTGTACTGCTGCAAGATTTCTATTCGACCATGTCGTGACCAGGTTTGGATTCCCAAGAATTTTGATAAGTGACCAAGGTACACATTTTGTGAATTAGCTTATTGAAAAATTAACTGAGGAATTTCATATTTAGCACCAAAAATAAACTCCATATCACCCACAAGAAAACGGATGTCGAAGCATTAAATAAGATCTTAGATAATGCATTGACTAAAAACTACAATGTTCATAGCAATGATTGTGATCAGAATATACCTACATTCTTATGGGATTATCACACAACATGCAAAAAGTTGACATGAAAAACTCCATTCAGATGCGCTCATGGACAAGAGGTCGTTATGCCACTAGAATATATTGTGCCCCGTCTCATAATAGCTATGATTACTAAGATGACAGACGTTGGCGTAGTAAAAGAAAGATTGTCTCAGTTTATATAGTTGGAGGAGGATCACTTCATCAGAGGATATCATCAGTGTGTCGAGAAGGAGTGACAGAAGTATTGGCACGACCACCATATTAAATTCAAGCAATTTCAAATAGGTGATTTCATCTTCCTATATGATAGTAAATTTTTGAAACATCCTGGCAAGCTATGAACACAAAGGTTAGGACCATATGTGGTCATTCGTATCACTAATGGTGGTGTGGTCTAGTTACAAAAGTTGTATGGTACACCCTTCGACGGGTTGGTGAATGGAAATCGATTGAAACATTATCAAGATAGTCGTACTTTGGTCGACTAAAAAAGGTAGTGAAAAAAAATCTTTTGAAAAATTCTAGAAATTGTGTTTTTGTCACAAGTTTAAAATTCTATCGCAGACTATCTATCTCGTACACTAAAAATACTGTCGTATACTACAAATCTATCGTAAGATAAAAACTCATGTCGCAAGTTATAGTTGGAGTGCAATTAAGTTGAAGCTGTGAGAGATTTCAGCGGCATGCTTTTTGCTCACATCTACCATTAATGCCTAATAACTACATGTTTTTATGAGGGGTGGAGTGATGTTTAGATTGGCGGTTTATCAAAATGATTGAAAAGATTGCCCCATGTGACAAGATTTTCCGTCACCTTTTCCTTTTATTGCAGACCCGCGTGATTGAACGACTTTCTACATGCGGAAGCCTATTTCATTTTCAAACAACACTCTATTACTCATTTGTATCGAACTGCGAAATTTCTTGAGTTGAGTTATCTATGTGTGAACAATTTCAAGCCGAAGCCTTTTTTTAATGGAAATCCCCGTCTCTAGCACCAACACTGTTCAAAGATCAGGTATGAAGGTTCCCAATGCCATACCCATTGTCGAAAAAAGTACCAGAGGTTGTGTCGCACACTCTCCCTATCAATCCACAAAGAAGAAAACGAACGGGTGGTCATGGTATTTTTCCTAAACAGAGGTTCAAAGAAACCCACGATACTGAAGCTGAACAGGTCACAAGGACCATCCACTTGGTACAACAATAGGTGCAGAAGGCACTCGACGCAACAAAAGTGGAAACTTCGGAACCCATCATTTTCAAACTTGTGAAAATTTTGAGAAAGTCAAAGAAGGTGTTCAACGACAAGCCAACAAAGGGATGAAAATCTGTCAAGGGTTTCAAAATAAACTCAATGCGATAGAGATTTATAGATGAAGTGGCTCAGAACGATCCACAACTGAGTGTTGGGGGCCTGTTGGCCCTAGGAAAGTGCACAAGAGTTTTGATTAGAAGTTTGAAGAATCCAGTCGCAAGGCGAACAAGGATGCGAGGGAAAAGTAGAGAGTAAGTTGAAACCAAGAATTCGACCTATTTTTTTAGGAAACGTTAAATGTAAAACAACGAGTTAAATTAGACAAATAGTCTATTTTGGGAATGAACACATTATACAACCTGGCGATAACTCTAAATAGTTCTCGTTTTTTTGTAGGTTGCATTTAGTGGTTATTTTTTGGGGATAAAATCACAAATTTTGGAAATCCAATGGTTTTTTTTAATCACATCAAAAATTCCAATATTTATTAAAAACATACAATAATGTTTTTCAAAAAACCTTAAAAAATAATATATATATGTGTAATTGATTTTTTTATTAACAAAATTAACAATAGTTCTTTAAATTATTTATCAAAATTTGACAAAAAAAAAAAATATAACGATACTTTAAAATTAAAAAAATTAAATACAATATTAATAAATTTAAAAAACTTTAAAATACATAAACAAAAATAAATTAAAATAAATTAAAAAATTAAAAATTTATATATCTTTATTAAAAATGTTTTATTTGTGTTGAAATATAAATTTCTTACATTTTTATTAAAAAAGGATTTTATTTACAAAATAAAATATTATTAATTAACGAATTAAAGGACCATATTTAAAAAGAAAATAACTTTTTTAAAAACCAACGAAAAAAATTACAAATTAAAAATAAACATAAAAAACTTTAAAAACATTTCAATTTAAAAAAATTAAAAACTTAAATTAAAAAAAAAAAATTAAAAAAAACAAATGCATCACTCCCTTCTAACATGGCCACCTGAAATGAATTTCCAAACAATGGGCCTCATGGATTTCTCACTAACATATGTAACGCACCTTTTAACTTCTTTCAGGAACTGCTTCTCACGTGGATCCTCCAGTCGACTATTTTCATCGATAAATGCCACTCTTCACGTATGTTTTCCTCTAATTCATGGGTATGTTTATTGAAATTGGATGACGAAATTGCTGCAAAGTATTGCGTAATGAGTTTATTGTTATCATCTTCAAACTCGACATAGGCCATTTTTCTAGCCATTTTTGAATTTTACCCTGTGATTAGTACCTGCGGCCACAGACGAGATGATAATTTAGGTTGGACGACTCCAAATGGACTAGTAGTGCAAACGTCATAATATTTGCGCAGCCACGGATAACTTACTGAAACCAGAGAGCTACTTTCCAAATAGATCAGGATTGTTTTAAGAAGGCTATATATGTTTATATATGCAAATAGTCCGGCCACTTACAACACAAATGTGGGACATATCGGTATAGGGTGTATATATATAAAATCCAAATAGTTCGACATCCTTTGATACAAATGTGGAACATATCGTGGAGAGGTGGAGGGGGAGGGTGGAGGAGAGGTGGAGGGAGCGTTGTTTTTTTTTAATTTTTAAATTAGTTTAAAAAGATTAAGTTTTAATTTTTTTTTTAAGTTTTTTCAAAAAGTTTAAAATTTTTATTTTTATTTTTTTAATTACAATGTTCTTTTGCTTTTCTTTTTTAAATTTTATTTGATTTTTTATTATTTATAATGTATTTCTATTTTGTTTTCGTTTTCAGTTTTTATTTGATTTTTTTATTTAAAATGTCAATTATTTTTTTCTATTTTTATTTGACTTCTTTTTAAATTGTTAATATGATTTTTTTTAATTTATAAATTTTCATCTCTTTTAATAAAAAAATCATATTATTTTTAATAAAAAAAATGTTTTTAAAATCAACTTCATATTTTGAGTTAAAAACACATTTTTAATAAAAGCTTTTTATTTTAAATATTAATCTTTTTATAATTAAAATTATATAAAAAAAATTATATTAAGGAATATAAAAAAACAAGGAGGGGGTCATGGCCACGAAGAACGCATACTCTATTTTTCAAGGCCATGGTTTCAAAAATATTGCAATGTTAGCATGAAACTTTAATTTAGAGGTTGATTTTAAGATTTTCTACCAATGATAGTAATTGTTAAGTTTATGCTTTGAAACAAGTTAAGATTTTGGCCTTTGAAAAAACCAACATGCTAATAGTAGCATTAGTTTTCTAGTCAATGGTTGATTTTAAGGTTATTCTTAACAATATTATGTTTTTTTAAGGCAATGGTTGTATTTTTAACCTTAAAACAAAAAATTGTGCTATCGGTATCATCACATTTCTATTTCAAGGTTGATTTATGTGTTTTTGACACAAAAAATAGATTTTGGGGGCTAAATTTCTTGTTATGAGTATAAAGTTATCATTAGGTTGTATAATGTGTTAATGGGCATGAATGTAAATTGGGATGATAAATCCTTTATAAATGTAACGTGATTTATTGGTTAGTCAAAAGAACCAGTCGATGGTTAGAAGAAGAGTCGTAGACAAGTATATAAGGTAGATCCATAAGCTGTGTGTGGATGACGCTTAATGATGCTTAACGGGAGGTTCCTTACAACAATGATAGGTGAAAAGAGAGGGATAGACATGAGAGCATGAGAAATACAAAGGAAAATCATCCATTGTAAGAAGATCTTGAGAAATGTTTGTAGGTTGTGTGCACAGACCAAAAGCATTCTAAACACTAAACTCATGCCAGATGAAGATCGCTTTTATGGTTTTTTACCATATGGGTTTCCACGTTAAAACTATGTGTTTGTGATGTTTGTTTATAATGTGTATGAATATTTATGATCTTGTCGCAACTGATATTGATATAGTACCGTGTAATGTTGATAATAAATATGTTTTAGATTTGTATGCTTTATATATCGTGTATGTTCGACGGATCACTCGTCTTTATATGTTGTGTATGTGTCGGCAATTGACCATCTATCTCCTGTTGATGTAATTGTAACTTTGGAATGTATTCACTTGTATTTCTTATGTATTGTACCCCGATGTTTATTTCGGGAAGTGTTTGTAATGTAATTGAGTCATGTTATGCCCCGATGTTCCGATCGGGAGTTTCTATAATATAAACAAGTCATGTCAAGTCATTGTGGGTAACCCTCCTATTGGTCAAGGGTTAAAGTCCCCTCAGTTGTGGGGCCCTAGGGTTATTAGAATATCCTAGAGAAATGGACCCTAGGTGAGTCATTGTAAGGCAAGGAAATAGTCCCCACCGTTGTGTTAAGGATAACCCTCCTTGTTGGTTAGAGGAGGCAAAGTCCCCACAAGTTGTGGGGCACTAGGGTTATTAGACACTCCTATAGATGTCGGCTCTAGTAAGTAATTGTTAAGTAAGGCCGACATGTTGGAGTGGGTTTCAAGTGAACGAAAGAATATAAATAGAGAGTGAGCCTCTCTATTTATTATACACACACTCACTCATTGGGGCACATGAGTGAGAGAGAGAAGACACTGGGATCAGAGAGAGAGACTACTACTGTCAGGAGATCATCTTTATGTTTTTCGGGTTTCACTTTTGGTGCTGATTCTATCTATGAGGAAGTTGCGGGGTTTTCTCCTTTATGGTTTCCCGAAGGAAAATTATTTGTGTCTCTTGTCTCTTGTGTTTATTGATGTGCATGTTATTCTCTCAGTTAAATATTCTAAGGTCATAATGCTAACTTGAATGATAAAAATCTAACATGGTATCAGAGCTAACCTGAGAAGAAGACATTGTGCAAATGCAGAATCTAGGGATTCTTACTTTTTGGGTCTCTCTCCACAATCCATCATCAAAAGTATGCTAGGTTGTGTCTCCATTGAAGGGCGCATCTTTCTGTCGAAGTGGAATTTAATTTCGAGCATTTTCAGTTTTCAGTGCAGGAAATTAGGGCTTTCTACAGAAGAGAAATTTTTGAGTGAGCCCGGCATAGGATTTTTCTTCTCATCAAAATAAAATTTTAGAGACCTGGGTTGAGATTTTTGGTTGGGTATAACTCCAGGAAAGTCAAACCCTAGTTTGACCCCAAGCCGAAAAAACCCTAAAATACTAAAACTGATACGTTTTGGTAGATTCATAATATATCAGTATTGGGGAAGGCTCAGGAGCTTAAAATTTCACATGCCGAAGATAAAATCCTGATTTACACTGTATCCAAAATTAAGCCTAAGAGTCGCTATATTATGGGAGATATGTTCCCTCCAAGTTAGGGTTCCAGCCTCTTCCAGGATTCATCCCAAAATAGGACACCTAGGGAGAATTGCTATATCTTGGGCTACAAAGGTCTAAATGAAATTTCTGAAGATGTTCCAGAAAGGAATGAACTTTACTTTTTGTGATCCAAGTTTTAGACCCAGAAGATAAAACGGTGACATGTGGAAGTCCATACAACATCACTGTTCTGAACAGTCCTGTAACATGTCACCTTGGGAAACAGATCATAAGTCCTAATTGGTGAAACCAATTCTAATGAAACATGTGGTGTTGAAATAGGGATAGGCGAGGCTACCTTAGTGCGAATTTTTAGACACAAAGGAGCGGTAATTTTGGATATACCGTAGAAACAGTATCAGGAATTTCTGTAGGAGAAATTGGAAAACTAGGGATTCTGATTCTGGGAGCTTCCCTCCACTATTTTCAGAAAAGGAGTACATTGGACAACTCAATTTGAAGAGATCTATCTTTATATCCATTCAGATCTAAAAGATTCCAAGTTTTGAAAATTATGGTTAATCTGAAAAACCCTAGATCAGCCAGCTCCAAAACCAGGACGAACACCTCAAATCAGTAAGATCTAATCTTTTGCTATTTTCATTTGAGGTTCTCATTTCAAACTAATCTATCACATCATCTTGATGATAAGTTTGGTGAATTTGACAACTTCCAAGCATGGAAGTATATGATCTCTTTGAAGAAAATGAATTGGACACCTACATGAGTAGAGAGGTTCCAGTTCTAGAGAGAGATGAGGCTCAAATCCTTACACAAGGAGAACTTGGTCAAGGCCAAGAAGATCATTGTTGATTCAATCACGGATCAACTTGTCCCACAAATTTCTTCCCTAAAGACACCGAAGATGTTCAATTCCTTGACCAAGCTATTTGAAAGGGAAAAATAAATTAGAATATGACCTTAAGAAACCAGTTGAAGAATGTAAAGATCCAGAATGCAGAGACCATACAGTCACACTTTACGAGGGTCTCTCAAATCAAAGAACAAATTGAAGCAGTAAAAGAATAAGTGAAGAATGCAGAAGTGGTGATAGCCACCTTGAATGGCCTCCCAGGATCATGGAATTCATTCATGCGAGGAATGTGTGCCAGAAGGAAGTGATTACTTTCAGAAGAGCACACACAAGAAGAAAAAGATCGACTCATAATAAGAGAAGAGAAGATGGGAGCAAATGAAGATCAAGCTCTCACCATCCAAAGAAGATCCCTCAAGCGATGAGGAATATGAAGGACTCAACTCTTGAAGAAACTCTTATTCATATTAGCATTTGGATAAGAAACGATACTATTATGAATGAAGAATATGCTTAAGCTGAAGGCTCAAGAAGGAGTCTACCCACGAAACAAATAAAGATAAGTATTCAATTGCCGTTTCATGATATTGTTTTTTATGCATTTGTTTATATTCAGTTGATGTATTATGCATGATAGAATGTTTGCATTAATGACAATATACTACTAATATGCATGTGATGGGTAAGTAGCTCATGGTTCTATACAAATCTCCATTGCTACTTATCTATAATGAAACCTCTTTGTTGACATATTGGATTAGTGCACAATCTCAATGTTGTCCTGGTAGAGATGGAAGGCATCTAAAAAGTTTCCGTGAGATATGGATGAATGTTGTATTGGATAAAATAGTTGCATGATCATATATTTATGCATAAGAATTTCCCATTATGAATATACCTTATGAAATGTTTCTAACTATACAACTAATGCATTTGACTTGCAGGAAAGATCGTGTAAAATCACCTTCAAGCAAAGAAGGATGAGACTTGTTTCAAAGAACAAGTGACAATAGTTCAAGATGAAGAATAATATGACGAATGCAGTGACATCATTGATACAGAACCTTCTAGCCATGAAGAAGTAACCAAGAAGAAAGGGAAGACCAGTTCAAGAATAATGATGTCTAGGATGTAGTATCAATACGTGAAGGGAAGTTCGTAGTCCCATCATACAGTACATGGAAACATCGTGGGATACAAGGCAAGATTTGTATCATGAGGCTTCTCATGAAAAGAAGGCATAAACTATGAAGATACATTTGCAGCCATTGGAAGTAAAGTTACATGACAGGCAGAATCATGTGTGCAAATGAAAGAAGGCCTTGTACGAGCTCAGAAGACACCCATGGGATAACACATACATGAGGAGCTTGATGAAGATCTTAACCTTTGCTACAAGGTTGATAAAGGATGACAAGCTCATAGATGGGTGTGAGAAGAACGCTTTCAAAGATAGAGGATCTTAGTATCCAGTGACCCTAGATGGATACATAGAATATTAGTAGCAGAGGAAGCTACTTGTCACTCCAGTACAGAATGTTTCAGTGCATAGAGTACGAAAGATAGAGGGAGTATGATGCTTCAGAGGGAGTGACTGTAGAAGATCCCGAGGTTCTACATGGTACGACAGGATGGATAGATTACTAATGACTCTAGGCTTTACTGAGAGTAAAGTGGATTCCAACCTTTCCTTCAAGGTTGAAGGCAGAAGATCAGTGATGCTCCTGTTATGTGTCAATGCACTATTTTCTAGGCATGGAGGTGTGGCAGAATGTGGATGGAATATTCCTCGGATAAGGGAAATATGTAGTAGAGATCCTGAAGAGGTTCAGGATGATGGACTGCAAGGCCATGACCACACCTATGGCATCAAACATGTAGCTTTTGAGTGATGCTTCATCAGAGACAGTTGATTCTATGATGTATCGTCATATTATTGGGTCCTTGATGTACCTAACGAATACAAGACTAGATATTTGTGTTGTTGTTCATCTGATGGTTGCAAAGCATACAGTGAGGTACCTGAAGGGTACAATTGATTATGGGCTCAAGTATGATTCGAATCAGAAGATTAACTTGGAAGGCTATGTGGATTCATATTGGGTAGACAGTTCCATTGATAGGAAGGGCACTTTGAGGTGCTTCTTTAGTATGATATCAAATATCACTATATCAGGGATATGGTGCAGAGAGGAGTAGTGAAGCTCCAGTATGTTGCAACGGAAGAACAGATAGATGATGTGTTGATGAAGCCATTGGCTAGAGTGAAGTTTGAGTACTTCAGGGAGAAGCTTGGTGTTCTCCAGATCAAGGTTCCCTCCAAAGGGAAGTGATGATACCTAGATCCATTCTGACATGGTGAGAGGATTAAGTTCCTTCCATGGTCAGATGTAAGGAATGAGCCATTATGTCATGGTGAGAGGATAGGTTCCTTCCATGACAGATGTGAGTGTTGAGCCATTCTGATGTGACTATAGGATTGGTTCCTACATGATCAGATATAAGTGATGAACGCCATTCTTGGAATGGAGGCACCTAGTCAGTTGCCAGGAATATTCAATCTGGGACTGAGAGCCATTCTGGCATGGTGAGAGGATTAAGTTCCTTCCATGGTTAGATGTAAGGGCTGAGCCATTCTGTCATGGTGACAGGATTGGTTCCTTCCATGTCAGATATGAGTGTTGAGCCATTCTGATGTGATTGTAGAATTGGTTCCTACATGATCAGATATAAGGGTTGTTACTTTTCTTCGAATGGAGGTGCCTAGTCAGTTACCAGGAATACTCGGTCTAGGACTGAGGGACTTTCTGATACAACTATAAGATGTAGTCTTACATGATAAAATGTGAGTGCATGGTCATTCTAATGTGATTGAGGGATGTGTTTCCACTTGATCAAATATAAGGGTTGTTTCCATTCTTTGAATGGAGGTACCTGGTCAATTACCAGGAAAGCTCAGTATGGGACTGAGAACCATTCTAATATGATTGTGGGATGTGTTCTCACATGATCAGATATGAGTGCATGTCCATTCTGATGTGTTTGAGGGATATGTTCCCACTTGATAAGATATAAAGGATATTTCAATTCTCTGGGACAATGGAGGCACCTGGTCAGTTACTAGGAACCCTCAATCTGGGACTAAGTTCCCTTATAACATGGTTAGAGGATTAAGTTCCTTCCATGGTCAGATGTAAGTGTTGTGCCTTTTCATAGATGGTAGTAGGTGTGTCCTACCATGCTGGTGATTGTAAGATTTGTTCCTTTCCACAGATGGTAGTAGGTGTGTCCTACCATGCTGGTGGATGTAATTGTTGAGCCTTTCCATAGATGATAGTAGGTGTGTCCTATCATGCTAGTGGATGTGAGTGTTGTGCCTTTCCACAAATGATAGTAGTTGTGTCCTATCATGTTGGTGGTGGTAAGTGCTAAGCCTTTTCACAGATGATAGTATTTGTGTCCTATCATGCTAGTGAATGTGAGTGTTGGGCCTTTTTGACATGGTTGTGGGATGTGTTCCCGCATGATCAGATGTGAGTGTTGGGCATGCGTTTCTGACATGGTGTTGGATCTGTTCCTCTCATGGTCAGATGTAAGTGTTGGGCGGGCCATTCTGACTTAAGGTCAAATATAAGCACTGAAGAAGACCTACATGGAGGCTAGGCCTACAACCAGCATGAAAAAGGGATGGCTCTGTAGAACTTCCTGTGACAAGAAGAATCATGAGATAGCACCCCTGATGATCCAGTGATGATGATCTAGCAGTGATGATCTATATCCAATAATGATGTCCAGTGATGATTCAGATCGAGTGATGATCCAAATCCAGTGATGATGATCCAGATCGAGTGATGATCCAAATCCAGTGATGATGATCCAGATCGAGTGATGATCCAAATCCAGTGATGATCCAGATCCAATGATGATCCAGATCAAGTGATGATCCAGATCCGATGATTAAGATGACTTGAAGATGAAGATGACGAGAATTCAATAATGATCCAGATGATACAGAGAAGAAGACTTGTGCTGATAAATTGTGTCGAGAGAATATCTTCCTAGTTAAGAGGGAGTGTTGATGTAATTGTAAATTCGGAATGTATCCACTCGTATTTCTTATGTATTGTACCCTGATGTTTATTTCGGGAAGTGTTTGTAATGGAATTGAGTCATGTCATGCCCCGATGTTCCGATCGGGAGTTTCTATAATATAAACAAGTCATGTCAATTCATTATAGGTAACCCTCCTATTGGTCAAGGGTTAAAGTCCCCTTAGTTGTGGGGCCCTAGGGTTATTATACTATCCTAGAGAAGTGGACCCTAGGTGATTCATTGTAAGTCGGGGCAATAGTCCCCATCGTTGTGTTAAGGATAACCCTCCTTGTTGGTCGAAGGAGGCAAAGTCCCCACAAGTTGTGGGGCACTAGGGTTATTAGACACTCCTAGATATGTCGGCTCTAGTAAGTAATTGTTAAGTGAGGTCGACATGTTGGAGTGGGTTTCAAGTGAACTAAAGAATATAAATAGAGAGTGAGCCTCTCTATTTATTATACACACACTCACTCATTGGGGCACATGAGTGAGAGAGAGAGACTACTACTATCAAGAGATCATCTTTGTGTTTTTGGCTTTTACTTTTGGTGTTGATTCTATCTCTGAGGAAGTTGTGGGGTTTTCTCCTTTATGGTTTCCCCAAGGAAAATTCTTTGTGTCTCTTGTCTCTTGTGTTTATCGTTGTGCATGTTATTCTCTCAGTTAAATATCCTAAGATCATAATGCTAGCTTGAATGATAAAAATATAACATCTCCTTCAGTCGATCAATATGTTTAACGTTGCCATGAATAAATCCAATTCTATAACTACAGAAGAATGGTTCTTGTATTCCCCATAGGTATCTCGAGTGAGATCTCACTTGTCTCATAGGTGTTTCCAATGGAGTTATACTTTGTCAAGTCGGTGCCTTGGGTTTTTTTGGACGGATAGGGAAACTGAACCTGGGTTAGTGGAATCGACCCCAACAATACATAACAACATACACATTTTCTCAGTTGTAAGAAAATAATATTTATCTGTTCATACTTAAAATTAAGCGTCAAAAACTTATTTGAAATCCAATTATTGGCAACTGGCATAGCGACATCCACGCTCCACCCAAACATAGGTAGTTCTTCTCATAAATCTCCCAACACCCCACCCCTGAGTTCAGATTCATGCGTTCACCACAAGACTTCTTACCAACCCCAACTTTCTTATGATTCCTCACTTGACAATCAATATTTACAGGCTTACTACCAAATCCATGTCAAACTATGCAATTCATTACCTTAGCTTCATTCTACTAATACATCAGTGATAACTGTTGTTGTCCTATGTGCCTAGAATTCCACTAAGTTAAATTCATGTATCATTGTCATTTCACTAGAGCTCTTAGAGGCAAAACCAGGGCAAGAATTCAATAACAAAGGTTTGTCGGTTTAGGTTTGGGAACTCAAGTTTCCCACCAATGCAACTACCAATGCATAACAATCAAATTGGACACTTTGCTCTAGTTTTGGACATGGTTTCATTCCACTAATGTTTCCAACTAATTAATATCTCAGTGTTCTAACTTCATGTTATGGATACAATGCATTGTACTCTAGCTTCAATGCACTGCGCACTCCACACCCATGTTTAACATTCTTCTTTGAACTGTTCACACACAGTTTTGCATGCTACACATTATTATGTGCTTTGCATCTGCTCACTATGTTCTTCACACTCTATGGTTGCTTCTCTCTCTTCTTGTGCATTGCACAAGACTTCTCCTTCATTCCTTTCCAAGCTTCCTCACCAAGCCTAATTGAAAAATTTTGCATGGATCTTTCACTTCCATGCAACACTTGTTAGCATTACAACTAATCTCTACTTAACCCTTCTTTTACTCATAATTTAGGTTTACTAGACTAAGCAAGGAGATTAATGGTTAATCAAACGTTATAAGGTTTGCAAGGTTACACAAGGTCATAAACTTATCCCCCTAGGCTATATACAACACCCCCCCCCCACACACACACTCTCATTGTCCTAGGTGAATACATGAGTCCCTGATAATTTAGCGTTCTGACTCAACCACGACTAATTTAGGTTTTATATTAATGTTTAGAAACATACAATGAGTTATGTCACCTAGGCACTCATAGACATTTACATAAATACATTTATAACTATGGGTTTATTCAAAGGGTGTTACATGAAACACAAAAATTTTGATCAATAACATTATATGGGAAAGAAAAAATAACAATGTGTTGAATGATCAACAATATTAATACAGGATTTGAGAACCCATTTCGCTACAATAGAGATCAATAGGCCAAAACTTCTACAACCCATACTTCAATCCATTAGGTAATGAGTATATTATAAACAACATTTCCATAAGGTGCTAGATAAAAAAACATCTCATATAGGATACAAAATTTACCCAAGAAGAGAGAAAATGAAATAGGTAAAATAAGTTGATTGTTGTAACCTAGAAAATCCTTAAGAAGGTGGTGACGTATATTTGAGAGAAAGATGGAACACAAGAGTAATATTGTGAGTGATATCAACTTTATGATAAATTGGTTCAATCCATCAATAGGTGTCTAATATACATATACGCAACAATATCATGAAGATGGCAAAGATCCACTAGGGTTGCTTGTAGTGAGGTTGTAGGATTGAATAACTCTTGATTCATCTTATTGCTTTGCAAATAAATGTCTTTCTTTTTACAAAACATATGGTGGTTATGATTTAACTTCCAACCAACCTCTTCATATTTCTACGTGACCATTCACATTCAAAATATATTTGCATAATGTATGGAACCATAATCCAAGGATTAGGTATCCAACATTCCCCCTCTTAATATGAAGGGGTCTTTGTGAGTCTGAACATGGTTCTAAATATTTCAAACTTTTATCGTCCCAGTGCTTTGGTGAAGATGTCAAATAATTTCTCCTTTGTGGAACAATGTCGTAAATGATCTTTCTTGACCTCTACATGATGTCAAATCAAATGGTACTTTGTATTTGTGTGCTCTGTTCAATCATGGAATATGGGGTTTTTTCCTCACTTGATTGCAGAAGTGTTTTCAATCAATAAGGGAGTGTAATATTCTTTCTTTTCCTACAAATATTCAAGTATTTTCCTAAGCCACACAATTTCCTTTGTTTCTTTTGCAGTTGCCACATATTCAGCTTCTATTTTCGAATTTGCTTAAACTGATTGTTTGTGTGATCTCCAAGAAATAGTTGTTGATCCAAGACTCATCGTGTATCCAGAAGTGGATACTCCTATTTGGTTATCACCGTTGAATTTTGAATTAGTGTACCCAATGAGTTTAAACTCTTCCACCTTAGTGTACTTGAGTCCAAATTCTTGTGTCCCCTTCAAGTATCTTCAAACTCTTTTGCAGCATATAAATGTCCTTCATAAGTTTTGTGCATGCATATGGAAATAATGCCAACAACATAAGAAAAATATGATATGGTAGTCATAAGATAGATAAGGATTATTACAATTTTCAATACTTGGTCACATCCTCAAATTGTTTTCCTTTACTTGATGTGAATTTCAATTTTTATTCCATTGGAGGTGGAAGAGGGTTGTGTTCTATCATGCAAAATCTATTCAACAATTCTCCAACATACTTTTGCTAATATATGAACATGTACTTAGGATGTTGAGTCAGTTCAATTTCTAAGTAGTAATTAAGATGTCCCAGATCAGTCATTTCATAACATTTTCTCAAATATTTCTTTATGGATGCTATATAATCTTCATCGTTCCATGTCATCAAAAGGTCATCTACATATACCATAAGAAATACAATAGATCTTCCAACTTTTTTCACAAATAATTTTGCATCATCAAGATTATAATGCTTGAAGCTTAGCTTTAGAAGATGCTCGATTATCTTTTCATACCAGTCATGGTGTTTATTTTTAGGCCATACAAGGATTTGAAAAGTTTGTATACCTTGTGATATTGTCCCTTCACAATAAAACCTTTTGGTTGAGACATTAGACATTTTCTTTCAAGTCTCCATTCAGGAAAGCAATTTTTACATATATCTGGTGTAATTCCACCCATTTTGTGTTTTCGTGGACAGAAAAGTGCAAATGGTAGCCCATTTTGTTGTGGGCGAGAATGTTTCTTCATAGTCAACTCCTTTTTGTGCATATCCTTTGACCACAAACCTTGCTTTTTGTTTGTCAAGTGAGCCATCTGATTTGTATTTTTTCTTTTATACCCACTTGCAACCAATTGGTTTGGTTCCAATTGGAAGGTCAACCAACTTCCAAGTTTCATTCTTTATGAGTGCATCATATTCATTTTGCATAGCTTCTTTCGATTCATCACATGTAGCATCTTCTATAAATGAAGATGGCTCAAATTTAACAGAGAAATTCAATTCACAATCAAATGAAACATCCATGTCATCACCTGATTTATCTACTTCTCCTCCATCATCTTGTCTTGTTGAGTTTCTCGTTCCTGTCTTTCCGAATTCATGTGGATGGACACTTTCAAGTGTCTTTATGGCCCATTTTGGAATCTGGGGTCTAAAATGGGCCTTATAAGAAAACGAGTCAACAATAAATTCTTATGAGTTGGAATTCAAGAACCAATATAATTTCAATAAAATGAGTCAACCATAATGGTTGATTTGACATATTTGTAAAAAGAAAAAACTACTTTTTATGTTTGTATTGTCAATATATCTCCCTTTGTTTTCACTCAAATTTCGAGCGGGGGGGCTCATTGGATGAAAAATTAAATTACACAACTAACGAGTACCCACGCTGCATACTTTTGACAGACCTCGGTACCCCAAAAACAAGAAATTCCTAAAAAATGTGATGATGGCATCATCATCATGTTTTTTAGGTATTTCTTGTTTTTGGGGCAGCATGGTGCATCAAAAGTATGCAGTGTGGGTACTCGTTGGATGCGTAATTTAATTTTGCATCATAGGAGACCTCCCGCTCAAAATTTGAGTAAAAACATAGGGAGATATGTTGAAAATACGAACAAAAAAATAGTTTTTTCTTTCTTCCTCCAAAATTAATAAATATTATTTTATTATTTTAACTATCATTTTATTATTTTCCTTAGGAGGCCCATTTTAGACCTCAAATTTCCTTTAATGTAGAGTCATCATCATAGTTGCTGCCATCATCTTCTTATAATTTGATCATCATACCATACTATCTGTCGTCAGAAGTTTCTACAGAGCCAACCCTGTTTTATGTTGGATGTAGGCTTAGTCCTCTGTTAGGTATATATCACATCTTGAGCAAGCCTTCTCGTTGGAAGTGTCTAGGATCTTCTTTAAATTTCCATGACAATAACCTATGTCTTCTACCTTCATATCGTCGTATCCAGATCATATCTTTTGTCCTGCACGAGACAAAACAACAAACAAAGAAATAAAGCATCTATGGTCAACCCGCGTTCTATTAAAGAACCACCTAGGTGCACCTCTTGTGCTTCATGACCTTATCATCTCAACATGGGTACACATATATCTCATATATATGTAAGGATGAATTACGACCCAACAACCCGCTACTCTAGGACCTTTTACATTCTTCTGGTCAACCTTAAGGGATTACATCTAAACAACCTGTGTCCAGGATCTTTTTTGTTTAGATAACCTTTGGGGCGTATTACATCCGAGTAACCTGCGTACCATGCTAGGACTCATTCTTTACACTCAGAAAACCCACGGGGCGTATTACATCCGAATAACCTACATACCATGCCAAGACTCATTCTTTACATTTGGATAACCCATCTCAGGACTGATTACATCCAAGAAACCTGCTACACCAATATTTTTATCGCTCGAACAATCTGTCTCATTTCCTATGTGAGATAATATGCTCTGTAACATATCAAGATTGATTACATCCAAGGATAACCTGAGATCTAGGTTTGATTACATCCAAGGATAACCTGCAGGACTGATTACGTCTGAGCAACCTATGAACTTCACTAGGATGTTACTCTTAGATGACCTATCTTTCTAGCTATGCTAGAACACATCACTCCCTCTTTCAAGGGATATCGATCTGGATCACACCAAGTCTTTCTCTGAAGTACTCGAACTTCACTATCGTAAGAGGCTTAGTCAACACATCGGCTATTTTCTCCTATGTTGCCACATACTGGAGCTTCATTACTCCTCTCTGCACCATATCCCTGATATAGTGGAACTTGATCTTGATGTACTTCGACTTGTCATGGAACACCAGATTCACGTAACTCTGATTGCCACAGAAGATACAAGTCACATCCAACTTGAGATCAAATAAGTTAGAGAGTAGCTTTCATAACCACACTGCCTCGCAACTAGACTAGCAAGCATAAGGATACTCTACCTCAGTTGTACTCAACGCCACACATTATTGCTTCCTACTGAACCAGGAGATCATGCCATATCCCAAACTGAAGTAGCAACATGCGGTGCTCTTCTTGTCAGTGGCACTACTTGCCTAGTTCGAATCAACATAACCATGTAGGTTAATCTTTTTATTCGCATCATATTTAAGCCCATCATCCACTATACATTTTAGGTACCTCATTATATTCTTTACCGCTATTAGGTGAACATGTCTCAGATCAGTCAAGAACTAGCTCAAGGTGTTTACTGCAAAGCATATGTCTCATCTTGTATTCGTCAGATACATCAATGAGCCAATCATTTGATGATACATTGTGGCATCGACCTTTTCAAATGAAGCATCATTCAGAATCTTCAAGTTAGATGACATAGGTGTGAGCATTGCATTGCATTCCATCATTCTGAGTTTCTTCATAATATCCACTGCATACTTCCCTTGTCCAAGGAAGATTCCATCTGCACTCTGCATATGTAATGAGTTCCTCATCACCTTTCAGAAACAACTCATCGATATATAGCAGGAGTATCACCGGTCTTCCATATTCCACCTTGAAGTAGAGGTTGCAATCTTATTTACTCTTAATAGATCCCAAGCTCATCAAGAAGCTATCCATCATGTCATACCATGTCCTCGGTGCTTGTTTCAATCCATACAATGCCTTATTTAATTTGCACACATGGGTATTCCTTTCATGTGTCTCAAATCCCAATGGTTGTTCCACGTACACTTCCTCCTCAACTACACCGTTCAAGAAAGTTGTCTTGAAATCCATCTGGTGTACTTTCCATTTCATAACTGCTGCTAAAGCAAGTATGGTCCTTATGGAAGTGTACCTCGCCACAGGTGCAAATATCTCTTCGTAGTCTATGCCTTTTTTCTGTGAGAATGCTCATGCTACTAACCTTGCCTTGTGTTTCTCGGTGTTTCCATCTGTAGCATGATTGATTTTGCATATCCACTTTGAAGTCACGACAGAATTCTTCTCTAGTATTGGAACAACCTCCCAGACATCATTCTTCATGATCGACTCATATTCCTCGATCATCACATCCTTCCATTCTTTATTTTCTATAGCCTCTTCATAGGTGGAAGGTTCTCTGTCAATGATGTCACACAATAGGGCCACATAGCTATTGTAGGGATTTTCCATCTTTCTCTCTCTATGTATTCCTTCTGGAGCACCATAGCTTTCAGCTTCTCGTATGAGCTCGCGTGCCCATGTTGGTTTCCTCTTGTGGGAGTCCTTCTCAAGGATAGTTTCTATCAGTCCTTCGGTCATGTCGTGATCTTCAGGGTCATCTAGAATTGCTTCTCCAATTTCCATGTCTCAGACTCTTGTTACTTCATGTTCCTCAACTTACTAGATGGGAGTCCTCCTTGACCTAAAGTATGTCAAGTCTTCATCAAAGGTTACATCTCTAATAATTTTGATCTGGTTCAACCCTGGGAAGTATATTCAATAGGAATTTGATGTATCACTACATCCTACGAATACACCCTTCCTCCTAGAAGGATCGATCTTGGTCCTTTTCTCCTTTGGGACATGTATGTACATCGAGTAACCAAATATTCTCAGATGGATGACTTCTAGTTTCACTCCTGAGAAAGCCTATTCATGAGTCTTATTGTCAAGTACTCTATGAGGACTACAGTTCTGTACATACACAGTTTTTTGTGTTGCCACTTCCCAAAGGTACATCTAAAGATCCTGGTCATGCAACATTGTTGTTACTACCTCCATGATGGTTTGGTTCTTTCATTCCTCAACCCCATTCTGCTAAGGATTTTATGGAGTGCTCAACTCCCTCTTAATCCCATATTCTCTACAGAGTTCCTTGAATTATTCTGAAGTGAAATCACTGCCATTATTTGACCGTAGAATCTTGATATTCCTATCTGTCTGGTTCTCGACCAAGGCTTTATATTCCTTGAACTTACTGAAAACTTCACTTTACTCTTTCAAGAAATATATCCAAGTCTTACGTGAGAAATCATCTATAAAGAAAACATAGTACACATACCCGCTTAATGAGTATATATATAATGTTTTGTTTGACCAAAGGGGTGGTATTTTCCATATGTTCATTTTTGTATACTATAATGGGAGCTCTAGTTTGATATATTTAATGGTGTGATAATATTCATTTAAATTATGTGTATGTTGTTGTGGATTTAACAATGATATTGAGGATATTATTTTGTTCACTTCGACAAGGTTATAATAAATAAAATAACTTAAATGTTTGTATCATTTTTTATTTTGTTCATATTATACAAGGTTAAAATGTGTGTTTACTATATGTATGGT
This sequence comes from Pseudotsuga menziesii, assembly GCA_001517045.1. Taxonomy (NCBI): domain Eukaryota; kingdom Viridiplantae; phylum Streptophyta; class Pinopsida; order Pinales; family Pinaceae; genus Pseudotsuga; species Pseudotsuga menziesii. Next base: position 718,104 of record LPNX010328359.1, on the reverse strand, counting down.
TACTATAGATTTTAACCAATCTACAACACCGAATGATTAACTAGGATTTTGAGAAAAATTGTTATGTTATGTTAGAATTGAAACAATGTGCAAGGATGTGTTCCTCATAACATCCTCCATCTCCCATGTCTCCTATTCAAGGATAAAATGCATCCACTGCACATTTACCTACGTAATAACTCAGTTATGGAGCTTGATTTACCTCATGTCTAGCACACAACATGGTTCTTCCTAGAACTCTCCTTGTGGTTCCACATGTCTAACATTCCAATCAATAACACGAGTATAGTCATTAATATATATTCTTTATCAGTGAAATGTGAAAAAAATTATGTATTCTCATATTAGCATATAATGATAATTAATAAGCTAATGGCCCAATCCTAGCCAACACTTCAAAAGGACCACAAAATATTTGATCCAACTTGGCACAACTTCTAAGTTTTAATGACTTCTTTGGTCCGATTCAGGTAAATGTGATCCCCCACATTGAATTCCCTTTTCATCCTTTTCTTATTAGCATAGATTTTCTTCCTATCCTATGAAATATTTAAATTATGTTTTACTTACATAACGATCTTCTCCATTTCCTGCAACAAATCAGATCTAGGGAACTCTCTATCCACTGGTATTTCCAATCTAACTAGAGTGTTACACTTTTTTCCATACAATATATCGAATGGGATCATTTTCCCTAAGACTTGATAGCTATTGTTGTATACAAACTCAACTAGGTGCAAAAGTTCTTCTCACTTAATGGGTCTCTCCAGGGCATACATGCAGAGCATGTCTTCTAGTATCTAGTCGGTACATTATGTTTGTCCATCCTGTTGTGGGGAAAATTTCCACAAGGGTGGAAAACCTTCCCAGAGTGAGAGTATCCTTGAGGTTGCATCTAGGACCCCACATTTTGTTTGAGAACTCAATAACAAAAACCCCCAAATGTCCAAGAAAACTCTTGAATAGAAACAAAAAATAATAACAAGAAATAAATTGAAATAAAAAGGGGGTAAGTGATAAACAAAACAATATGGAACAAGAGTGTTCCAAACCAAGTTTTTATTCCCCAGTGGTTCAGTTAAATGCAATAGTGTCACCTAGGAAGTGAAAGCTTCAAGGGAAGCCAACAATCTCCCATATGGAGGTTCTTTTTGTCCACACAATTGCAAGATAACTTGGATAGAATACTGGAGAAACACTTGTTTCTTAGGGAAACGAGAAAGGGATCGTGTGTATGTTAATATGGTGCAGGAAGTAGATTGAAAGTGGATCTCTCAATGTAATTCCAATAGCATAACTTTGCTCTAATTTTGTCCTATGGAATGCATGCCCATGGCTTCCTTTTATAGTCCAAATGGAGGCCAAGAAACATCTAGATTCAAATGTGAACAATCTTTCTCTTTGAACTAGTTTCCTAAGTACATGAGAGTTGATATTCAATGCTCCAAGCATATGATGAGTCCCTGCTCCAATTTTGGAGCCAAGAGATTCGTTTGGAGTCTTTAATGAATTGTAGAAGTAAGTGGTCCCATCGTTTTGACATTCATGAAGGTTTTGAGGGAAATATTACATGGGTATGTGCAGGTAACTGAATAGGAGGGTTACGCTAGTAGCATGGGTTTTCAGTGCTTTTACTTGCACAATTTTCCATGTTGACTAATTTTGGCATTTTAGGGCTCAATCTGTAGTTTGGATCTGATGAGGATATAGTAGGTGAGATGCATTATTTATGTTGATGACGTAATTCTACAAGATTAGAATAAATGTCGCATGTATGCGATATTTAAGTGTTAACATATGCCTCCTAATGTATGAGTTTCATAGGTACTATAAGGTCGATAATGCATCATTGTTCCTTTTCTATCCATGTTCTAAAAAGTTATCAAACCTTTGTGGGTGAAAAAGGCATGCCCATGGGGGAAGGTTGGTGGTGTTGATCATTGAAGTTGGAAATAACATATGGTGTTTTATACAAAAGAGATAGGCATACCTACGATCATGAAAATCTATCAGAATATATTACAAATTAGAGGATATTGAGGGGTCGACTCTTGCTACTGTTGCTACAAGGATGAAGAAGGATCTGATCCTTGTATGAGTAAATGAATCTTGGAAGGTATGTGAATGGTGTCGAAGAAGCAGAATTGTTGAAGACCACGAACATTCCATTGGTATGGAGAGCCTATATAATGGTGAAATTGTTGGGATAACCTCACTATACTGGGTGTGTTGCTACCATGAATCATAAATGTGAACATTGTTATCATCAGAACGTACAAATTCCATGATGTGATAGATTTGTTGATGTCAAGTATAGGAGAGACCACCAAGTTAGGAAGCAATAATGATTCTCCATGCTTAGTTCGAGGCAATCCCTTATATTAACAAGAAGGGGACCCCAAGGTACAACTACAACTACTACAACTCTAAGAATATGATGTTAATGAGAGGTGAAGCATATGATAAGACAGGGGTCTTACCCCAAGTACCAAGATCATTTTGTAACCAACTGGGAAACTGATAGACCTAACATAAGACTAGTTGATAAGCATGGGTCTCAGGACTTCCCTTGATCGATGTAAATAAGGGTGAGTAATTGGAAACAACATTATTCAAATGGTGATGCAGGGTGTAATCGATAGAAACGTGATGTAGATGAAGGGTTTTATCGGAGACACGATACTAATGATGTAGTAGTGAATGACAAAACTAAAAATGTCAAGATTATATGGAATCAAATACATCGATCAAGTCCAACCAAGGAATGCTTCCAAAATAATAATGTGATGGGGTCCCCATGGTTTTTTTATTGGGGAACCATTTGTACACAAAGAACGGTTAGTGTGGTTCCCACGGTTTTAAATGGGTTAGGAAACCAATTTGTATGGGTGGGAATCCCATGGTTTTGGGTGATTTAGGGAATTAATGATGATGATGATGATGGGATGATTTTGTGCAAACAAAAAAGATGGTTGCCCCATGAATTTGTGCATGTATAATGTTCCTGTGGGAATAATTGAATGTGATAGGTGTCTTTAGAGGGTGGATGGCTTGTTGGTGTCTTCCCAAGGGTTGATGATACAAAAGGAAACAAATATTCTCTATTTCTCATTGTAGAGGGATGAGAGGTTATTTGTGAATCATAATCATATCATGTGTTGGGGAATCTTAATGGATATTGGGAGTAGAATGCAAGGTGATGATATGCGGTATCCTCTTGACCAATTGGACGAGTTATTAGATTCCTTGGATTTGTGGGGTTCGACATCATGGGTGCCAAAAGTGTGAGGTGGGTTATAATGGTGCGCACACCCATGGAGGAACATGTTATTCTTAATGACAACATTGATGGCATATTTTGAGAAAGAATTAGGATCCTATGGTTATCAATGGGAGTACTGGGTAAATGCAATGTAAATAGAGGGAGAACATTTCTTAAATTATAGGATGAGATGATATACATGTGGTTCGAGTCCTTGCACCATTATTGTAAAATGATTTTTTTTCTTGTTGCTAATCCTAAACACATGGCTCACATACCCAAGTGTAACATTGATTATAACAAGAGTATTAATAATGCAAGAAAATTGGAAAGATACATAACGTCCTTGAGGGATTGCTATGACAATCAAAGGAGTGTTTTGGTGGAAACCATTAGTGATTTGATGGAGACTGTCAAAGGTGACTTTGGTGGTGGCTCTTGGTCCTCCTCTGATAAGGATGACAATGTGTGGTTGTTAGTGAGTAGACTAGATAATGATGTCAATGTGATTGCTATTTTATGGCATTAGGGGAAAAATTACTCAAGGGGTAATCTTGGTGGGTCTACTCTAAGAGGAGGGTGATCCTTGAGCCTCATATGTTCTATATAGATTGCTTGTTCTATACACAAGATGGGGTATTAGAATGAGTAGTTTATCAATTTTCCATGTGTTCTACATGGGAGAGTAACTCAAGTGGGGTTAATATCATACATCCGGCTTTATGGTCTAGTGGCATGGTCAGGTATAATGGTGCAAGTTCTACTAGGTATTATTTGAGTATCATTCCAACATGATGAACACTCATGGGAGTGTTGGGGAACCTCTTAACCTTGAAATATTTAACTTAAAACAAAATCATAGAAGGGAACAGTATTCCAAGAAGAGAGGTGGTGTATAAAGACATCGTCACAACACCTAAGCATAACACATCATGACCATAACATCACAATGCATAATGAGTATGAAAAGAAATATCAAATAACATTATTGGACAACCCATAGGGACACCTTTTGATAGTCTCTAGATCTAACCAACTTCCTGGAAGTAAGGAGGATCTAGTCCACAAATAGGGGTCGTTGGTCCTAACTATTTTTACAAAATCTACAAAGTACCAAAGTTTAGTTGTTTGTTGTAGTTGCACCAACCACAACCTTTCTAACCATTCAGTCATCTAACCAATCAACTATCTAGTCCTTCTATCGACTTTGCTAATCAGGACTCTGGTCGATTGCTCCACTAATCGCCTTCCATCTAACAATTAATTTTCTCTAGAAGATCCAGAGGTGTGATGAACCATCAAGACCTTAGGTTCAAACACTCTCCCATAAGCACAATGCTCTGGAGATTCAAGAGGTGAAATTAATTGCTCTAAAAAACCCCATAATTGCAACTTCCTAAAGACCAATCATAGCTCAAAGTTTCACAAACTTAGATTCTAGTAAAGGATTCCTAGACATATCAACAACCTAATCATTTGTTATACAATAAATAAGTGAGACAACATTCTCCTACACCAACTATCTTAGATAATGAACATCAAGTTAAAAAAGCTATATCTTGTTGTGGGAAATAGGAATATCATCAACTTAAATCGCATCCCATTTAAAATATTAAATAACAGTGGAGGCCTCAAATATAGGAAACCCAAACTCATTGAGAAGTCGACGAATCCAAACTGCCTCTATACCTGCATTGATAGCGCCACAATACTCGAATTTTGTAGTTGAAAGGGAGACTACCTTCTCTTTCTTACATGACTATACCATCCATCTAGAACATAGTCACAAAACATAGCCAAAAGTAGAATGTCAGTCGCCAATGTCATCGCCCCAGTGGGAATTAGTGTAATCAACTAATGGTTTTGCACTGCAACAATACTTAATACCATATGGATAAGCTCCCTTAATGTAGCGAACAATTCTCTTTGCAGCTTTCAAGTGGCTTTCTTGAGAATCCTTTGTGAACCATGAAACCACACTAATAACAAAGGAGCGATCCAGATGACTGTGAGCTAAGTAAATCAAGCTACCAACCAACTGTTGATAGAGAGTGGCGTCAACTTGTGAATACTCCCAATCTTTCAAGAACTTCAATCTCGAATGATAAGGTGTAGTACATGGCTTATAGTCTCCCATATCAAGGTGTTTTAGAATATCCAAGGCATATTTAGGCTAAGAAAAAAAGATACCATCATCCATTTGCAAAATTTGAATGCCAATAATTAAATGCAAGAGACCAATAATGAAATTATAGATCTTAATACATTTATGAACAAAATGGAAAAACGTTGGCAAAGATGAGTAGCTCTTCATGGTCATCCTTCCATCAGAAGTTTGATAAAGATCTTATAACCTCTCACCTCTTGTTATTACTAATTTTGTACATATGTGGCAATAAAATTTGATTTTCATGTGGCAATTTATGCACAAATACAACTTAAAGTATAGAATCTCTTGTAACTAAATCTCTATAATCTCCATTTGAGAAATAAGTTTTTACCAAATTTGAATTTGGATCCTATGTTGCAAAGCCTTAGTTACAACCTGAATTGTTGAAATATTTGTGTTAATATGTGTTTTTTAACCATCAATCGAGAATATAGCTTGAAGATGATTGGGACTAAAAACCCTAGATCAAGGAGTTTTACATGCAGGGCTTCATTTTTGTCTATGCATGGTTGGACTATGGAGCGAGCCACACACAAAATGATATTTGAAGTTGCATGAATGGTAGGACTCGACATGCTGGTTGGCATAAGAACGAGAGTTTGGAAACAATTAAAGAAAGTGAGCATGCCATACAAGTTCAAGCGAGAGTGAAAAATAAAAAATCAAATATGGATAAAGTAGGAAAGTAGTTACAAAATGAAAATCGATAAAAAAAAAACTACACGATGCCTTAGAAGAACTGGAGAATGTAGTTGTTAATCTGGACACAAACAAATTGAATGGAAGGATCAATTTTTTGAAGCACTACGAACAACAGTAATTCAAAAGGAGCTAATGGAAAACACGGTTGATGTAACTTGTGACACAACTAATCTAGTGAAAAAAAATTATGCTACTTGTGATACAAATGACTTAGTACAATTGGGTGATATAGATACTATGATTGATGATTCCTTATCCAGTGATGAGAAGGAATTAGTCATAGTAATGAATTTATGAATTCAAGTCTTGAAGTTGAATGACAAGAAGAACAAGAAGCACATAGTGATAATAACAATGGTGATAATAACATCAAATAATATGGAAGGGTTACCCATTTCTGTGAGATATGTGGGTCTCGTTTGATCTCAGAAGAATGTACTAGGTGCACTCCATGTTGAACTGGCGATACACATAACCGATCAAACAACTTCTGATGAAACCTATGATCTAGAATGTGTTTCAAGCTTGGCCTCTATATCTGAGGTAGCTCATGAACCTCATCCATATCCTCATCTGTTGGGGGGGGACATCCCCATCATATGTGGCAATATCTGCAAAATAGTAGACAACGATAAATTGACTATTTAAATAAAATGTTGCAACAAAACACATGTGCATTAAATAAGCTAATAAAATTCAACTATATTAATCAAAACATAACACTAATATTACCTTTGGCATCTAGTGGCTTATCTAGATTAAATTGGATGTTCTCACACTCTCGCCAATCCATCCCTCCATACAGGAACTCTAAAAGTTCCATGCTATGATCATTCTCACTAGAGAGCATATTCAATACCTCTTGAGTGATTCTAGATGAGAAATCTAATTGGAGCCTCTTTGGAAGCATCTTCCCCCACCTATGCATACACACATTAGTCCTCAACCTAGGAGGGTCATAGTTGAATTAGGGCATAGTAACTGGAGACCTCTTTGAAGAAAATAGGAATATTACCCTCCCATCAAATGTAGTACACCATTGATCCAATGCAAAAAAAAATGGTCACAAAAAATAGTAGGCCAACCTAACACATTTTGGTGTTTGCAATAAGGAATCAACATAATATAAAATGGGTAAATTAATGTGATTCCCATCAGATATATAATGGGCCACTATCATAACCAAAAGTGAGATCCACCTAATCTCCTCTTCAATAAAAGGATATAAATCCAACTAGCCACCAACACTTGGAAGCTAGAAGGAATAGTAATGTCTTGAATAACATATATTTGAACATATACCAATTGGATCTCATGCAACACCAAGTGGGAGATTGGGGAAATGGGAAAAATCCTCCCCTCTCTTAGATATCCCAGTAATGAAATGCATTTCCTTTTCTATGGATTGGAACCACATATATAGACCAAATATTTTATGCCTACTTGGCATGACCCCACCGATAGATGAATTGTCTTAGTAATGCATTATTCCCATTGAGGGATGCCACCTCCTCAAAAAACTTGAGGATTTCAATGGTATATAAGATCTATCGATTATGAGATGTAATAGAGAAAGTGTACAAATCCCACTCCCTCTCTCCATCCTCCCACTCCTATACAACAAAGTATCGATCCTCCTAGCCCTACTACAATCTTTGATGTTGTCTCTAATTAACATACATCATTAATGTATTTGGAACTTAGACGCATGCACACATATATATATATCACTAAATAAATGTTTTAAGTGACAATTAGTCTACTATGGTAGGCTTGATATAGGTACAAATATTTCTTCAAAACTCTTAGCCTTGATCACCTACAAAGTTGTATCGATTGATAGATTGTCACCAGCATAACTAAAAGTGTGCTTAAAACTAATGGCAAGCTCATCCCATTCTGCAATGCCTATCCACAGTTCGATCAATGTGTACCAATTTCATGGTATCATATTTAACGTGTGTATAAACATATGTACCCACTCATACTTTGGTACCACTTTCCATGCTGAAATACAACCATTAATATGATCGACGGGACTAGTCAACCCTGTATACTTTTCTCAGATATATGGAAGTCTTTCACCAAAATGGATTTCTATTAACCTTCGACAATGTGAACAAACTAATATAGACTATTTATGAACAACCCACCACCTTGTTGGTGTAGCCTTCAGAGCCGCATCTAAAGAAAACAAGCATTGTTCCTTCGGTACTTTAATTTCAAATTCACTAAGAAATGCATCTAAATTAGGTAATCCTTCATAGGTAGGAAAATCACATACCTCAGATCACATGCATCATAGAAACTTCTTGACTCAAGCACAATGTCACATAGAAGCTTCATATAGTCGATTTTGAATGCTTCTCCTGAATCAAAAGAGAATGAACTAACAATCTACAAACTTAGCTTACCATCGGTTGTTAGATTAATATAATTGTCTAGTCGGGAAGAGATGTTTTAGATATTATCCATATCAGCCTCATAATACCCCCCCTCAGACAAGTTATATGTATTTTTTTCCTTCCAACAGATCTATTGGTGCAACCACTCTCATTTTTAAATCTTCAAATGCAGAATCCGCTTCTTGAAATAAAAAATGGTTTTATTCTCAATGGCCTAGTCAGTACCAAAAAGTGTTGGATATGGATTTGTATCATCAACAATCTTGATTAATTCAAAGTATGCATATTTTTGGAGCCCTTCAACTTAACAGGAAATCTTGGTAGTAGACCAACAGGAAAAACCTTCAATTGATTTTCCAACCTCAGTTGTACTGGGGACCACACTAGTTTTGGCTTCCCCATACTCTCCCAAGTATGCTTTTCCAAGATGTTGACATCTAATCCCAAATCTAATATGATAAAATCCATATCATAGTCTCCAATTTAGGGTATTCATGTGAACCTATTGGTCAGTGTTTCTTTGTTTCTGAATATGGTTAACAACCCTTTTTAGTTGGGGATGTTCTTCAGGTTCTTCTAACAATATAGATAGCTCTGCTAATGCATTTTCATATTCAACTAAAGCCAGGAATCTCCTTAAGAAAATTTTCAACGTACTTACCTGTCCCATCGACTTCTCTGGAATGAACTAGTTAAAGCAAGGTAGCATGTCATAGATAGGCCCCTCATCAAACATTGGGGGATTATTCGACATTGAAGCTCCATTGTTTATTCCCATGAACTCATTTCGGGATTTGAAAAAGACTCCCTTCTCTTTATGGACATCAAAAGGTACCCGTCCTTGTGTTGTTGGTATGATTCTTGAATATGGTATATGACTTAATCTATCTTCTCCTATTGTATCTCCCCCTCGAGTCACAACAGTGACATTCAGTGGCTTATTCCTTGGCTCAATCGTAATATTTTGGACGTTCTAGTTTGCATTTGGGCTTGATTTTGACTCTAATTAGTTTTTGCTTACCACTTTGCAATAAGTTGTGGACAATCTTCTATAGTGTGATCCATCGCTTTTCAATAAGAACATGTCGTCATCGGATTGGTATAGTCTCTAGTATAGTGTCATGGTTGACCACAATTATAAAAAATTAGTTGGCCTCTTCATCAACCAAATCCTCCTCGTACTCTGCCACAAAATCCACCCCTAGGATGATTACACTATACATTTTCTCTTTCAACTTGGATTTTCTCATCGCCCTTCATCAGGTAACTGTCAACTATTATTTCTTGGAGTAATTGATATGCTCGATAGTCCTTTTCATAGTGCCCCACAGATCGAAAAAAATTACAATAAATATTGGCAGGAGTGCTTACTATTTTATGTAGATATAAGTATTCTTCTTATTGATGTCCTCTTGTTTGGAAGACCCTACACCATGGCATACCGAACTGACTAAGAGGGTTTGGTGCTCCAGCAAATAGCTAGTCATAAAAAGTAGGACAATTATCTTTGTGTTGTTCTTTCATCCTACATTTGGTACACAAAAAATTTTCATAGACCTCTTTCCCCTTCTTAATGTCTTGAATGTGCAATGGGAGGTTGGCTAACTGTGACTGAATCTGTACCATTCCAATACTAGTTTCTCTAACTGGTGAAGCTTCCAACTTCATAGTGGTCTCTAATGCCTAAAATTGAGACACAATCCTCTACTACATTAACAGTACTCGGATGTGTGGTAATAGTGCATCTATAAACCACTCCTTATGTTGCACATTGGACATGTGGAAACTCACCTTAGACATTAAAGTTTTGAATCTCTTATATAAATCCCATACCCGCTTAGTCGACGACTGATTTATATCATTGTACTCTATGATCCACCGTGACTCAGATTTTGGCTTCTTGAATTCATCCTTCCATCCCATCTTGATCTCAGCTAATATATTTTGCACAAGTCTTGTCGAATCAGTTGAAAATTTCATGTACCAATCTAGCACCCGACCCCTGAAGGTCCTGATCACATGGGCCCTTTTTATGGCCTTATCTTGTACTTGTTAAACAATCCATATGGATTCACATAGAAACAAATGTTGTTCGTGGTCCTTCGACTCGTTTCCATGGAAAAGAGATAATTTTACATCATCCCGCGACATTCTATGCCTTTGAGGTATCGATGGACTTAAATTCATATGACCACTACTTGGAACTTTATTACCACTATTCTGACTACTGCTATTCCTCTAGTCTGACTAAAAAAAATTCGATGCACTTTTAGGTCTTACTTCTAATGTTGGATATGTATGCGGGGTTGTGGGTATGTCACAACATCGAGTCTGGTGTAGATATGGAACCTACTCTCCTTATGAAATAAGTAGATGCTCCTCTTCTTCTTCTCAAGACTCCTTGTCGAGCTATGGCACCAATTCATAGTCTCCCCTTCCAGTCACATCGCAACTCTCTTTCCTAGTTGTAGTCCTCTTATTCAATCATAATCTCCTCCCACTCCTTAGGTGGCCACAATCATTGTCAGTCTCACTTACTTCCCCTTGGAACATTTCATCTTACCCCACACATTCTCCCGAGACCTTCTTCCAATCAATACCCATTCCCTCTACATATGATCTCTTACTCGCCAAAGTCCATTCCTAGAATCCCTTTTTCACACACACGAACATCTTAATCCACAGTTTTAAAGATTTCAGGTATCTTCCTCGTGGAGCCTGAAATAATTACTGCTCCGCTTCACTATATGAGTTGATAGTATCCACACCAATTTCAACGATGTGTCCTTCTAAAATGATATCAACCCAAAAGTCGAAATCCCTTGATATCTTAATATCGACACACTTCAGTCACTGAATCAACTAAGGTGTCCAACTCTTAGGCTCACCCCGTTGAAATTTTTTCTTCTGGAGTTTCAATCTTGCTAACCACCCATACAATACAATAGGAAATTCACTAAAGAAAATCTCATGAATATCCGAGCATACATACCTTCCTAGCCATTCTCCTGGAGTCAGTCACAGATCTATGTTTTCTTCTTAAGCAAATTCCTTCGCCTTGTGATCTAACCACGTCTTGATTTCAAACTTCACCAAATGCCAAAACATGTCCCTTGCACAATGATATCGATCCCAACAACGTAACCTTTTGTTGGCACAATCTTCGAATAACCCAGGTTCACACCACATCATACCAACAAAACCTAAGATATCGGCCCGACATGGTTTTTCCCCTATCAACAACACCTGTAGAGAAGATGAGGTCTCACCCGAGATACCTATGGGAGCTACAGGAACCAAGTTTCCGCAATGGTAAATGGGATTTCCATCATACCAAACGCCAATAAGAAAAACTACAACATATCATAAACTGTGAGAATCAACTAGAAATCACCCACAACATTAACCATATCCACATCATTATTTTATGCAGTATTGTGTCATTTTATACATTCATCCATAGTTATTCATTCATGCATTGTGAGATAACATCAAGACATAACACAACTACATCATGCACAGTTGATACAAGGAATTTAATGTGCAAACCCAATCAGTAGAAAACTATAAAAGCGCTTGTTTATTAAAAGAGTTGCTTCTTGAACGGTTTAAGCCTACACACACATCTTGCAGACATTCCCCAAAACCCCATTACATCCTATAGATCGACCTCACACTTGCAACTCTTCAACAAAATAATACACGTTCTCTGACAGATGTAACAACTTAATCTTCCTCATGGAATTGGTTAATCTAGGATAACCCCAAAAAGCCCGATCCCTTGCACATTTATAGGATCTATTGGCCAATTTACATCATGTACCCACTACCCAGTAAGTGGACAAAAACTCTAATTAACTAACCAACCTTTCAGATGGACTTTGTCAAAATGGTTATATTTCCTCAAAATTTTCCCTAAACTTTGAATTTGACCGCTTCTTTTGCCATTCTGCCGCAACCCTATTCACTCTTCAACAAAATTTCAAAAACGGGTACCAAAATTAACCCTAACTTACCCAGGGCCAACAATATTACCTGAACATGCGGAAGTAATAGCCTTGCGATTTCGAGATTTTATGATACCCTTGCCCTCAAAGACCATTTTTTTAGTCTCATATTCCTTTTTATTGTTGAGGATCAAACTCAATTTTTTACCTCTTCATACTATTTAGAGATAAATTTGAAGTCAGGAAGGTTCGTCATCAGTGCCTCGGATCAAGGGAACCCAAATGGTGGTTATGAAAGGTGTTGGTAGCAAAAGGTCAGGGAAACTTATATTTTGTTGTTTCTCGTTAATGAAAGGAGATCTCTCATATACTCCCCTCCACCCCCACCCCCAAAGAAAATGGTTGTTATATGATTGATGGTTTAATATTAGATTGCATTTGGATTGGTAAAATAGTTTTTTGACCGAGTCATTTTTTATTAATTCTTGCCATATTTGTTTTGTTTATCACCAAGTGTGTTTGAGAAATGTAGTTGTTGTGTTGTGAAGGTTCTAGAGCTTGGATTTTATTAGTATCAAATGCATTGGAATCAAAATTCAAATCTCATTTCAAGGAAACCACTGGAATAAGTACACGATCACTCTCTCTCCAATAGTATTTGCAAGCATTAAAGAGTTAGTTTAGGAAAAGAAGATCGTTATTTTCCATTTTGATCTAGAATAGTTTTGATCCTAGCTATTTAGGAAATTTTATCCCTAACACCAAGTTCTATATATTATGTGTAACTTCGTACTCGAATATTACTACTTTCATAGGTAAACAAATTAAATAAATGAAATGAAGATATGAAAAAACAAGGTATATAACATGCTTATTGGCAAATATTTGTCTTAGAGAAGCTATATACTAATGACATATGATATACAAAATATTAAATTATAAATTAACAAAGTTTATGGATTTGAATGTAACAATAATTGAAAAAAATCGACTTTCTATTGATTTAAATACATGCTTAGCTCCATCAAACCATAAGATTAACTGATTTACAATCGAAACTGTGATCAACAAATATTGAAAACATATTTTGCTAAATTCTCCTATCATTTTGTTTAACACGTTAAATCGTCCCTTAGAAGCCACTTGGCCAAGATATAAACTATGTGGTGACCTATTGATCAAATCTTCCACATGTCACACATTGACAAACAAATATAACTATGTTTTCCTTGATCTATGCTATGCAAAATAGTGTTGTGTCTAGCAATTTGCCGAAGCTTTTGAAGGTTGTAAACATCACTCATACAATTGTTTACCTAGTATGGGAGTGATTTTTTATTAGTTTTGAGTGATAAGCTTTGAAAAGGATTATAACAAAGAGTGAAACAAAGAGAGAGTATAGATGTATATTATTTATGCATGACCCCATGAATATGCTACAATAAAAATTCCTAAGTGATGTTGTTAAATAAATGATAGTTATATCTACCTACGCCGACTGATAAGGGAAAGCATGGGGCCCTCTCAAGAAGCCTAAGCTCACCTCTGGATAGAGACAGACCCAACCCCATCATCAAAACCACCATGAGTCACCTGCACCCCCTAGACACGAGGTGGACATGCAGCAAGATCTCATCACACAAACAAGAGAGGGACACGTGGAGAGACTTAACCATGTGGAGCACATGGTCATCAACAACATTATTGATGATCAACAGTGAGTGCATAAGAAATGTTGAGGGGGTGTACAAGAACATCCTACTTTATTCCATATTTTAGACTACATATAATCGTCGTGATTGTTTCTTAGTGTGTTGTCCACGCGCTAAATTATTTAAATCAATTGTAACTGAACACAGAAGGAGATCAACAGCAACTCTAAAGTGTTCATAAGCTCGGATTTCTTTCACACACTTCGTTTCGAGGTTTTCTGCATTGCGTTAGGTTTCTTTATACCTTTGATTTTGATTGTCTAGTTTTTTATTTATTTAATTTTGCTCTATCGTAATCAATATTTAGATGGATAAATATTCATTTTTTATTAATTTATTGGTTATGGATTTTTTTTGTTAAGAATCATTTGGTGCTAGTGCATTTTCACCATTGGATTGCACGCCATGTGGATCACACTAATCCTTAACATCGTTGTATTTTTTGGTGTCTCCTGTCAACTAACTCACCCCTTAAGAGTTTGAACCAAAGTGGCCTTTAACTAAATTTGACAGCCATGAATTATTATTAAATGACATAAATAGAGGATAAATATATTATTTTTCATAAATAATTTTATAATTTTTTTAGCTTTAATGTATTATTTAAATATTATTATATTAAAATATTAATATATAAAACTAAACATTTTAGCTTTGTCATTGTTGGCTTGAATTTAGCTTACTCTTTTTTCAAAATTATATTATTGATTTTATTTTTTTAAATAAATTTATATTCAATATTTTGCTGATTATTTTATGAAATTTAAAAAATTATAATTTTATATATGTAAATGTTTTTTTAATTAAAAGAAATTTGAAAAACAAAAATAAAATTTAATCATGTTATAAAATAAATTTAATTATTACATTAAATTTTTAATGATGTTATAAATTTATATATAGATATTGAAATCAAGTTCAGATTTTAATTTGATATGGAAGCAAATTTATTCATAATATGCATATGTGAAATGTAACCATGTTTGTATTAATATAGTTATAAAAAAATAAAAATAAAGTTAATAGTAAATTTAAAAATAAAAAAAACTTGGAAATGTGTAACTTAAAATGAAAATTATTATATTGAATTATTATTAATTAAGGGGTGGCAGGTGCTGGGGGGATCCTACTGGATCCTAGAGGACAAACCGAACAAACCTTTGCTTGGGGCTTAGGTCATAGGACAAACAATGAGGCCGAGTGGATGGCTCTCTTGTAGGGAATGGAAATTCTAGCTAATACAGATCACTCTAGGATAGCGATATTTGGTGACTCAAGACAAGTCATATATAAAATGATCAATGGATACACCTCAGGCTCCATAAAGTGTATACGGTTGTATGACAAAATTATTCCTCTCCTATCGAACAATTATGAATTCTATCACATTCTTCATGCAAATAATGCCTCAGCAGATGCATTGCCCAACATAGGGGCCTCCTTTCCTCAGGGTCACTATAGTCTCAATGGCCTGGGCATAAGCATTAAACCTATTCCCTAATGTTTTTGTGGTATCACCCCTCCTTACTCACGCATTCCATCGCATTTCTTGTTGGATTAAAGGTCATCGAGTATGGTTCCCATGCTTCCCACCCAGTCGACGCGTGGTCTCCACTCTTTATCAGCCTCACCTCGATCCTTGCTGCCTTAATTAGCCATCCCCCTCGTATTTATTGCACACACAGCTCGCACGCTCCAGGTCTCTTCATCCTCTTCGACATGGCTTCTTCTAGAAGTTTCCCCTACCCCCATGCTCCCCTTGTTAACATAACGCTTCCTTATCGCTCTGCATTATCTTTAGAGAACACCTTGCTAGCTATAATCTCTGGTGTTGACGAAGGCATTGTTCAAGGGATCCCTTGGGATTCCTTACCTCTGATCAGGGTTTTCGTCAAGGAAAGGTCGGCTCTTGCTATGTTCTTGACCTGTATTTTCTCTTCTCAAACTGGTGGTCCTTTATGGCACTTAAACATAGGCTCTGCGTTCAACATTCCCATCAAAGAATAGTCTCTCACTGACACACTACAGCAGAAATTTACAACCCTCATCTCTGCTTTCGGTGGAATATTTTGTGGTGAGCAGGTTCAAGAGCTCACAGGTTCATATGGGGATTTACTCAGCATTTTTTCTAGTCTTGTTCTTGCTAACCCCAATCTTAGGCAAGACAGAATGGACCATGCAAATGAAAATGTCGGTCTTGCTGATTTGAAGAAAAATCTAAGGCGTCTTTACGAAATGGTGGCTATTGGAATCAACTCTTCCCTATATGTTAGAACCATAGCCCTTTCACTCTTCCGCAAACTCTAACTCTTCTTACAACTCGACCCTCGAACTAAACCCTACCTTGGAGGTGTCATTGCTAGCTGGTCAGCCAAGAGCCCATGCCGAAAGCCAATAGTCGATCCAGATGTGGGTCCATGCATTCTTGGTACTTGCTGGTAGGCCATGCCCAGGGTTCAATGTCAGGGTTCTGCTTAACAAAATCTCGACCCTTCTTTGAGCTCAAGTTTAAGCCGTGTCTAATCCGAGGTGTGTGTGTGGTGCACCAACTGCCCTCCAACAATTATATGGGACCTGACCTGTGAACAAGATTCCTCCCTCAGTAAGTAAGCGAACCGAAATGGACAGTAAAGAGACAAATCAAGAAATTCAGAACCTGGTGGATGTGGTTGGTTACACCTCCTATCAGATTAGCAATCATGACGCCAGGATTGATGATACAGAGATTAATCTAAAAGAAATAATGGGGAAAGTAGACCGCATTCCGAAGGACATACAACATCTAGTGAAAATGAACCAAGAAAGTCAAGTAAATGAAAATCCTCCAGGGGCAGCCCAACATATGGGGGAGGAATCGGTCGTTCAGCCACTGAGGCTCCCAAGCAACTTTTAATGAATTGATATTCTATGTTTTTTTGTTTACTTCTTAATCAACAGTTTATTTGGGTATATACTACCTCTGTTTCTAACAGCTATGTAAGAACTCTGTTTGGCTTTTTAAGGTCTACTCTTTGGCCCTGTTTTTCCTTTTCATTTTCAGAACAGCATGAACTCCCAGCGAAATTTTTTTTTAATGTATGGCTATGTACAGCCTGTTTAATATTAAATCTTTCATAGTTTTTGTTAAAAAAAAATCATTAATTAAATAATATTTAATTATGGTTAAGTGTTTTATAAATTAAATTTGATAAATTTAAATTACTTTTTTTAATTGTATATTTTCCTTATCGAGAACCTAGTTATGACTAGGCTCCTTTTTAACAAGCATAAAATCAAAAACATGGGAGACCATAGAATTCATAAGGTATCTTTTAATTCCATCCAAAACCACCTAAGGCTAAAGCGATGTTTGTATAAATATATCAGGGCCTGCTTAAACCACTCAGAGATTGACGAAAATGTTGCATTGCAAAATATTAATAACATTAAAAATATTGTTACTTCTAACTTTAAAGAGAAATTATGGCGTGAGAAAGATTTAGAGGCTAAAAGAAAATTAAGGTATTATAAGGAGGTCATCAACCCTACACTAGAAGATCAAAACTATCTCTTTGTTTTAACTAGTCAAAAGAAAAAAATTAATATATGCAAGATAAGAACAAACTCTCATGAGCTCCATAGTGAAACAGGTTGTTGGACAGTTCCTAAAACACCATGGGTGGAAAGGATCTACCATCTCTGTTTGAATAGGAACATTCAAGATGAAAACCACTTCCTCTTAGAGTGCCTAAGTACACCCACATTAGATCTCAGTTTCATAATCTTTGTTGCAATACCGACCTTCCTAGCATTTTAACATGTCAAAATTATAGTGAGCTAGGCACGCTTCTCTCCAAGCTCTTTGAGAATAGGAATACAATTTTAAAACAAAATAATTAATTCGTTTCTTTAGGTCGATAGACCAAAGTTTGGTGTCAGTGGACGTTAACCACCACCATCATCGTCATATTAAAAATTAAACTTGGCTTTATGTAATATCCCGAATTTTGGACCTAACACTTATGGGCATGAGCCCCATTGATTATTATGTTACCTTGATGTTTTATTTTGATATATTGGGTCAAAGACCACACTGCATATGAACATGATGATTTGTTTTATATACTGGGCGTAAGCCATTTGCATATGATATGTGTGTGTGTGTGTGTGTGTGCTTGTGTTGGGTGTGGACCCTAAAGCACATGATTGATGAGATGTTTTGTGTTGAGCAAGAAGCTCTGGAGCACATGAGTTTTGAGACATTTGTGTTGAGCGTGAAGCTCTAGAACACATGAAAAGATAATTTAGAAGTGTTGAGGGTAATCCCTGGAGCCTTCCATGTTGATGTTGGGCATAAGCTCTGGAACATCATATCCTTGGCCATTGTATCCCTAGGTGTATCCTACAAGTACATCCTAGCATTAGTGTTGAGCAAGGACCTCCAGAATTGCACTAAGTTTGTAACTCAATGTTTTTAGCATTGGGTATGGGCTTTGGTAAGCGTAGGAGTCACTAAAAAGAATTAATGATTCTCGAGTGAAAATTAATCAAGTAAATATTGATCTCATATGACTAATTTATAAGTAATTAAATGAAATCTTGAATTTATGTATCTCATCAAGTACTGAAGAACTACCATGTTATACGATGGAATCCAACATGTAAGGATGTTTTTAGTTTCATAACCTAGTAGACCTAACCATCTATCTGATGACCTTAATGAAGAAAGTGTCATGAGTCTAAAGATCACAATATGTGATACCCTAAGACAAATGTTAACAAATAATATATTATTATATATTTTATACAGAGCATGTATAAAGAGTACACATAATAATAATATTAATAATGTAAGAAAGAAGGAAAAGTTCCATCTACTATTATTATTACTAAGAGAAAATTAAATATTATAATACCTACAAAAGTTCAATTAGGTACTGGTTGAAAGTTCCTAAGTTTAAATATTAAAAATACCTAAATTAAATAAAAATGGTTAAATCAAGAAATAAAATGATTCTTGATTTAGGTGCCCCTTTGACTAAAAAGTCTGTCTATAAAGTACCAAGCCAAAGAAAGGCTTGGGGATCTCTTCCATCTTTTTGGAGTCATTATTCTGCCTGATTATTCTAAAGAGAGTTCTTGGAGAACATTTTCCTAAGAGGAAAAAGGAGAATTGATCCAGACCTGATATATCAATTAGGGCAGCCTTACCTTAGGAGCTCTAAGCTACTTGCATGTTGGAACCAAGTCGAGGGGATCCGGATTAAAACCAGGAACAGTTTCAAGTCATGGTTGGGTGGAACGTGGTAGTTCCCAAGTGATTCAGTCATCTATACAGAGGTCAAATCTTCCTGTTAATTGTTAATGTTGGGTAATTGAGTGTGCAAGTTTTAGCCATTAGAAGAGCTTCACTTTTCAAGTATGAGGTTCTTGACTGCCCATTTCATTATCTAGAATAAGTGTTGGCTAGATTATGCAAGTATTTATATTATATTTCTAACCCTATGTGCCTTTGCTTTCTTGTCAAATTCTTTTAAGGTTTACATTTTAATTATAAACCATAGGTTGTAATTTAATTCCTGTGTAAGAATTATCAAGGGTTTTGTTCTTTCAGTTTTACTTATGTATTTTCATTTACAGCTTAAACTTGGGTTCCTAAGACCTAGGAACTATCCTAGCAGGGCCTATGTGTTTATTTGCCTCTGTACTCTATTAACAGATTTCATATTGCCAGCAGAGCTAAGTGTAGAAGTAAATGACTATTTCAGATTAAGCTTTAAACAAAACATAACTATAAAATATAGTTAACTAATACCATGTATAAATAGAACCCTCACTCATTTTAAGCTATATTATAACCTCAATATTCTACATCTAAGAATAATCATAAATTCAAATATTAAAGCTAAGATAAAAATCAACAAAGACCTCTTAGGGTCTGTATAAACATTATCATTCTTATTCAAAACAAATATTATCATAAATCAAAGCTACATACCAAATATCGAGACCATCTAATGGTTCATGATTTATTACTGGCAACTACATCCACGGATTTGTAATATAGTAAACCAATTATACACATAAATAATCCATTGCAAATATAACAAATCAAACCCTTAAATACCTACGAATCATATTATAAATTGCATGCCTTAAACAAAAGTCTCTACATAGATAAAATCCAACATAATATCATTTACGGTAATCATTTAAAAAAAACATAATATCATTTACAGTAATCATATAAAAACAAACATAATATCATTTAAAGTATTCATTTAAAACAAACATAGTTGCACAGAGGTCATAGGATCAATTCTTGTGGGCATTAAGGCCCAAATCGTATCCATATAAATTAATCCCTCATCATAGTAAACAACCCAGGATCGAATCCTGTAGGTTCTATTAATATTTTACAAAGCCACGACATATTATTTATATGCAAGCTGTAAACAAAACACAAACTCTCTACACAGTGGTCGAAAGACCCAAATAAAAATATACACGTTGTAATCTATGTCCCTTGGCCTTTTACCTATCCAACTCATTATAATAATCAACATTTCCAAATATTACAACCATGTCTACGTTTACCAACAGCGACGACTGATAGTCGCAGGGTTACACCATAGACAACCCCCATATCATATTACGCAACGAAGTCATAAATAGTAATTACGCTATCGCAACTACCATGGCGAGAAATGCATATGCCATATACGACATGGCCCCAAAATCATAACGTTGTCACACATTTCATCCATATAACTAACGCATACAATGAATGCAAATCCACACAGTCCACAGAATAATAACCATCGAAAATCGACATAGCATATATATTTAAACATAGTCTATATAAGATCATTAAAGAGTTTACACGATCGTTTATTACCAGCCTTGCACCATTGCAACCAATGGTGATGCCCATTGCCATTAAAATAAACTTAAAAATAATTACATAGAACATGTCGAGAAGTTACCATGCCCTTTTCGCTACACAGAGCACCCATTTAATAAACCCCATTACATTTCAAGCTTAGGACCGAAGGCAATTAAAACCCCAACAACAAAACCCCAAGCCCGTCGCATTACAAAATGCAGAGCTCATTTAAGTTACAATCAAACGCCAACCCAAAATGCATCCATCAGAAACCAGACTCAAGCAAATCCAACCTACGATGAGTGACAACTCAGTAATAACCACGAACTAAGAGGGGACAAGTAAACACTTGTACAGCAGGCTTACCCGAATGGGTATGGCTTTTCCCATGACCTTGCCCACAAGCAGTGACCTAAGCTTGTTTCGTCATAGCCTGTAACCTGCAACCACAGATAGAAACCACGATGAGAAGTATGCCATAATCAAACCAAACAAGCAAATTATGCTACGAAACCAAACTATTGTCATACTTGTCAAGCCACTATCGTTTCGCCTCTTTCCACCACGCAGGAGCAGAGGACAAGCAACAAAGCTGCGAATGAGCCAAACAAACGACGGAACCAAGCCCTAAGTTAAGTTTTCACCTTTCCCAAGGCACATTTATGTGGCCAGCCTGGCCTCCAATATCATTAACAAAAACCCATATAATTCTTCAGGACTTCATAATCTTAAGAGGTAAAAAATAAGTTCCTTAAAGGCCTCACATTAATCTGCTTGATCTTTAAGTGTCATTAAAGACTCCTTAAGGCATAACATAAGACCTTTGTAAGGGATAGTTTGTCCTTAACTAGGAATAAAGGCACCATCAGGAATATTTTCACATAATAGATGGGTCTCCATGCCTTAGCCATGATAGAGGGAGGAATACAAAATTCCTAGGAATTAAATGAAGCTTCCAAGCTTGACCTCCAACAATGATGCTTCTAACCTCTGTATAATACCCTTCTAGTGGATCATGGCTCTCAAGTGGAAAAAAAATGAGTATTAGGAGGTCGTCATAAGATTAGAGTTCACAACTATTAGTATCGTAATTATGTACCAGATTATTTTCTACGATATGAACCATACTTCTCTACGTGTTTCGAACCCTCAAACTAAGGTTCTTCATCAAGGCAAAACCGTTGTCAAAGCTCTATACCAATCTCTTCTTTTGATTCATATAGATAATTTATTTTAGTGGCCTAACATTAAAGTTATTATGAATTTTTGCTCATAGATAGGACTTTGATTTATTTTATCTTTTATTGTTTTTGTTTATTTTAAAAGATGACGAATCTCTTGAGAATTAATCTTAGTTGGTTAAGAAAAGAATCCAGGTACAACTCATGATAAGACCATCATCTAGATTTAAGCAATTGGGTTACCTTTTTAATCTCAATAGCCTCTCTTATCTTCCTTTTTTACATGTTATCAATTCTTGAGAGGATCTCAATTCTTTCAATTTTGATAGGGTTCCTAATATTGTTTGAATGTTCCGCAAGTGTCAATTTCTTGTGCATATTTTGTAGAATATCTTTGCAATTATGTTTTATTCTTGTTTGGAAGGTTCTTCTAGTATCACCTATGTATACTTTATCACATGCAAAAGGAATCTTGTACACACTTGTGTAGACACATATTTACTATATCTTTTGCATCTTTTGAAGATTCTTAATATTGTTTGGAGGAGATAATATCGTGCTAATCTTTTTTTTTAGAATTCTGGAGATTTTGTGTATTGTTCCTTGTATGTAAGGTAGGAATACTTTCTAATATTCTTTACTTCAATTAATTTAGTGATCCTCTATTATCATCTTTCTACTTTTATGAAGGCCTTGTTTATTTATTTTTTAGTGTATCCATTGTTGCAAAAGACCTTCCGCAAGTGCTATTTTTCCTTCCTCAGGTGCTTATTGTCAGAAATCCTACTCGATCTTGTGATAAGTGTGTTTAGGAGACCCATATTCTAGCTTGGGTGGTGGTGATAATCTACATGCAAGTAATTGTTTGTATGTGTTCTCTTCCTGTATAATTTATGAACTATGGCACCATTAGGTTTTATTATTACCAGGATATCTAGAAACGATAATGAGTGATCTTCTTCAACTTCCATGGTGAATATTATGGAGCTTGATTGATTGTTTAAATGGTCCATGAATTTGTGAAGCTCTTCTTTCCTATGGGGCCATTTTGTGTTAATGTCGTCAACATACCTCATCCACCAGTCTGGCTACAAGCTAAAGAAGTCAATTTTTTTTTTATCAAGGTTTTATGTAAATAAGTTGGCCACTACTTATGAAAAAGGGGAATCCATTTCTACTTTACACGTGTGCTCATAAATATTTCCATGAACGAGAGAAAAAAAGTGGATTTTAGACATAAGCCTACCAATTTTGTTGTTTGAGGGTATGCCAAGTCTTCAATCACTTTCATTTCCTCATTTATGGGCATCATGGTGTATAGTGAAACCACATCAAAGCTAAGGAGAATATCATCATTTTTAATGTGTGTACCTTTAATTTTCTTCATTAAAGAAGAAGAGCATTTAACATTATATGAGTCGGTATTCCCCACCAAAGGATTCAATTTTTTGGATAGGAACTTTGCTAAACTGTACAATGGTGAGCTTATTGTGTCAACATTGGGTCTTAATGATGCCCCTTCATTGTGTATGTTATAGGTGTCATGATGTTGTTTTTTTTATGTTTTTATTTTATTTCACTATCCAACTATGAGTCTTTAATAGCTTCAAAGACTTCTTTGGCAATGTAATTAGTAAAGTTCCTACTTAATTTCTTATAACATCCATTGTAGTTCAAATGGTCATGCATTTTATCTATATCATAATTCTTATTCATGACAATTTTTGCTCCACCTTTATCATATTTTAATATTATGTTTCCTTCATCATCATTTAGCATCTTAAGCTCCATGCTTTCCTCTTTGTTGATATTACATTTCGAAGGTTTTACCCTTCTTAACGCAATTACAAATTCCTACCTAACTGTCATTGCCTCATTTTATAGAAGATATTTTAAACCAAATTCGATAACACATTATATCTTCAATTGGGATTTTTCTTGGTGCCACCGCAAATTTAAGACCTCATTCAAGAAGTTTGAATGCATTTTTATCCATCTGAACATTTGACAGATTTGCTACTATTCTGTTAAAACCGAGATTTCCTGTAGCATTGTTTCCTGCACTATTGTTATCGTGGTTATCTGCAGTAGAATGCTCCATTAGATAATCAAATTTTGTTAGAAGATTTTTTTAACCATAAATTGATTTATGGGAATTGACCATGGCACTTAGAATAAAACAAGGAACTTTTGCAATAAATAAAGTTTTACATACTTAAAATCCATGAATAAGACTTTACTCGCTAAGAGAGAGTGTTGGTGTTTGTAGCATTTGGACAGGTACTTCCACATGGTTATGTTTCTAACAAGTGAAATTCGTCATTAATACCTTACAGACTTAGGAAATTCACTTTAATTAAGTGATTATTAAAGTAAATGACTTTTTAGATTAATTGAGAGATTAATTAAGTGCCTAAGTTTTAGGCACTATTAAATTAAGTTAATTAAGTGAATCCTGGACATTGATATCAAGTAAATGAGATCTAATCTTAGATGTTGGAGATAGGGTTTTGGTTCATCTCAATACTATAAAAGGAAACCTAAGTGAGAGGAGTAAACACACACACACAAAGTGACATAGTGATATGTCATTGTATTGGTTGGAAAAGGACTTTCATCCAGGTGTGTAGGGGTAAGGTTTGAGGAAAGGAGCAAGGGGCGACAAAGGATTAGCATCCAAGTGTGATTGGCCATGCTATATTTTTATTTTTTGTATTATTCCTTAGATGGACCATTATCCCAAGATGAGAGCCTAGATTTTATCTTAATACGATAATATCAATACTTGTTTTCCCTTGGGGGTTCTTACCCAAAAAATATGTGTGCACATGTGTTTGGTTTCCTAATTTTCTTCCACTGCATAAATCTGTAATAATTCCAATCAATGTAAATTTCTCAGTTGAAATTTTATTTAGGTGTTGGTTTTAGAAATATTAACATGGTATGAGATCCGAGAGTCTTAAAAGGAATATAGGTTGCACAAGATCGTTATTTTACATCGCATGAAATTTTGTATTTTTGCAAGCTGCAAGTAAATTAATAAAAAAAAAGGGGGGATCATATAGTCATCGTATAGGCCCTATAATAACCTTCGTACGGTCATACAGTCATGTGGGATATTTGTCGAGGGAACAATTAGGCGTGAAAAGAGCAATTGGTAGTGGAGGAAACCACTATAGCAACCACCAGTGGGAGAGAGTGTGAGAAGGATCCATGGGAATATGTGGTTGGGAGTAGAAATAGGACGGTGGTGGTGCTAGCTACAACAATAGCCATGAGAGAAGGTGACACAAGCTAAAGAAGCAAGATGAACAAGGAGTACGGTGAAGGATCCACAAGTGGAAGCAGCTTCCAACAACAGAGGTGATGGTAGAGTGGGTTGGAAAGTACATGGCTGCATGGGAAGCTACAATAATCAATGGTGGAGGAGTGAAAAGGGAGCCAACAACTAGAAACTGCTGCAAGGGTAGCAACTATAGTCATTAGCAAATTAGTCGTGATAGGCTGGAATATGGAGAGGACAAAGAGGCAAATGGAGTCGGTGATAGGTGCAAGGGTGTTCTGGACGTGGAAGTGATGAAGCGGTAGGTGGCAGGTGATCCGTACAGTATGAGAAAGGATGGCTAGGAGGTGTTATCACGAATCTTATAGATGCCCCATGAGGTGATCCTATTCAGGACGGAAGAGGAAAGGCATCTAAAGTCATGACCTACGATACCCAGGACTTTCGAAAGAACTCGGACGTCACACCAGTCAAGGATACCGACACTTTGGCCCCAGTGAAACACTAAGCCCAGGGTGTTGGAATATATTATATTCCTTGGAAGGTAATAATGTCTTTGTATTATGTCGGAAATTGTCTACAATCTTATGTAAAAAAGTAATACATTTAACCCATGGTTATATGGTGTTGTATTTACTTGGGTAGAGTATTTGTCCATGGTATTGTATTAAGAGATGTTATTTTGGAGAATTATATTATCCCACATGCAATATGTGAGAGTAATTCCTCCTCGTCTCTTAGTATATAATAGGGTCAAGTGAGTCTCTGCATATCATGTATTCTTGATGTACTAGTGGTACTATTGTGACACTGTTGTACATCATCTATATTCTTTGGGGTATTTGTGCTTTGCTCTCTTGTAAGATTGGAGAAGACATTCTGGAGATAATAAAAGACTACCTTCCCGTGGATGTAACCCATTAGGGTGAACCACGTATATCGGTGTTCTCTTGTCATTTTCTTTTCTTGTTCTTATCTTTTATGATATGCTGTTGGTTGCTTAGATAGGTTAACTAATTTAGCTTGACTCTACTATTCTAACATGGTATCAGAGCGGGTTGCTATGACCTAGTACCTACTATAGCTTTCAATCAATAACGATTATCATTTGGGCATTGTCATTTTGTTGTAATTTTGCTTTCTATCTGGTAGCCATTAGGCTTCTCTTCAGATCTTGGCATATTTCTGCATTTTTTTTTACCCTAACCCTAACTTGTTGTGTAAGCTTTTTGCAAAAAAATTGCAAGGGTTTTCTGATGTTTTTTTCTGTAGATCTACATGATTTCGGGGCTCTCCTCAAGGAGATCTTTCTTCCGATTATAAAAACGATAGTTATTAAAAAGGGTCGTAACTTGGTCATTTTTTACCAAAATTTTTATTATAGCTTGTTTTTGGAATTGGAACATCCATTTTGGATACACCCACGTGACCAGAATTGAAAACTAGGCATTTATGGGCTTCCTTTCGGTAATAAAAACGACAGTTATAAAAAAGGGTCGTAACTTGGTCATGTTTTACCGGGTTTCTTATTATAACCTATTTTTGGAATTGGAACAGCCATTCTAGATCCATCTACGTGACCAGAACAAAAAATTGAGCATTTATGGGCTTCCTCTCAGTAATAAAAACAACAGTTATAAAAAAGGGTCGTAACTTGGTCATTTCTTATCGGATTTTTTTATTATAACCTGTTTTTGGAATTGGAACAAACATTCTGGATCCACCTACGCAACCAGAACATAAGAATGGACTTTTCTGGGCACATTTTTTCACATTGTTGTAAGTGAAAGTTTCTCCTCTTTTCTTTATTGTGTTTCTAACTATGCTTTTGCAGATTCAGATCAGCAAAGGGTAACTGTTTTCAAGTTCTTCACTATTTTTCTGTCATTTTTCAGTATTAGGGTTTCTTATTTCTTGACAAAATTTCACTCATTATGATTTCTGAAGTAGCTTATGTTCATGAATTAGTTGGTTCTAACTATCTTTCCTGGAAGAGAAAGATGATTGATGTTCTCAGCAGTAAGAATCTTTGGAGGCTAGTTAATGGTGAACACATGACACCTACTATTGTTGATGATTTGGCTATATGGGAAGCTAAAAGTGATCAAGCAAGGGGGTTCATTAGTCAAACTATTGCAGATAGTCTTCAAATAAGTATTGAGGTAGAAGACAGTCCGGTTCAGGTATGGAAAATTCTTTCCTCTTTATTTGATAAATCTGATGATGTTTATGTGTATTATCTTGAAAAGAATATCTTTGACCTCGAACCTCCTGACTTTGAAAGAGTTGAGTTATATCTTGCTGAATTAAAAACTTTAGATGAGAAATTAAATAGTTGTGGTAAAGATTACAAGAAAACTGACACTACTCTTATTATTCTTGTAGAACGTAAAATGTCATCTTGTTTTGATATGTTCATCCAAAATAGGAATAGAGATCTAGAATTGTCTCAAAGTAATATGAAGCAAACTTTTGATGATTTTTGTAATGGATTGATCAATGAGGAAGAAAGGTTAATTGTTTCAGGACAACTCAAACCTATGAAAGCTCTAACTACACTTAATAAGAATCATAAGAAAAGTTTGTTAGCATTGGATATACATCTTAGAAACTCAACATTTGTTACCATTGGATATTGCATTGAAAGCTACACCCTCCAAGTGGTGGGTTGCTCATAAGAAATTTAATTCAAGATGGTCCCAATGTCAACGACGGCTAAAAATAAGATTTCATGAAAAATTGCTTATACTTGCAAAAAATATATGGGATTGATGAATCTTTTCGACCACATTGAAAATTGTCGCGCAACATGGAAGACATCCCCACAATAAGAATGGGTTCATCAGTTCATAAACGCTTTGGACATGATACGAAGAAATCGATATACATCGGTTGAGCTGTGACAAGAAACTTTAGAATGGGAAGATCTTTCTACTAGCTTCATGCAAACTCTTAGCTTTGCTAATGAAAATCTGACAGTTGATGCTTCTCTGCAAGTCATCAGAACCAAGATTTTTGAAGACATCCCTGTTTTGATGTCAATTTTTCTTCAGAGCAGTGTGGCAATCCAAAATTGGATGGAATGCTATAACATAACTAATGAGCATGATGATGATGATGGTATGCATGATATACATATTCCTTAATCTGAGGGTAGTCGAGTAGTGGAAGGATCAAGCTTATCAAATGATAAATTTCTAAATCCCTTAAGAACAAAGAAGATGAATATCAATTCCTAGAAAACCCAAAATTCACCAATATTGGAGACTACTCGGATGATGAGACATTAGGGAAGATTACATATTTATTGCATGAATTCCAGGATATATTCCCAACTAAGTTCTTGAAAATGAAATGGATTATTGGTGATATAGAAGAAATCAATATTCCCCTGAAGCCCGACGCAAAACCTGTCAAGTAGCGATCGTATAGACTAAATCCAAGATATAAAGAGAAGGTCAATAAAAAGTTAGGCATAATGCTAGATGCAGGAATTGTATAACCTGTCAAAGAATTAGAGTGGATTAGTCCTATGGTTCTTCAAGACAAGAAAATTGGTGAAGTCCATATTTGTGTCGACCTACAAAAACTGAATTATACCTTTCTACATGATCCATTTCCTACCACTTTCCTAGATGAAGTATTGGAAAGTGTTGGAGGGAAAGAAGTGTACTCGTTTAGTAATGGATTCTATGGATACCATCAAATAAGGATTGAAAAGAAGATTGGTACAAGACAAACTTTGTGATAGAATGGGGTTGCTTCCAATATATGGAAATGCCATTCAGACTCAATAACGCACCAACTATTTTTTTCTATAATAGTAGTAGTTTCTTTTAAATATTTTATCCATAAATTTCTTTAAGTATAATTTGATGATTGGATGGTTTATGGGCTAGTTAAAAATCATATTGAGAATATCAGAAAGATGTTGGACAGATGTAGACAATTCCAAATTTCTCTTAATTTAATGAGGTGTATTTTATGTGCTCTTTTTAGTATCTTGCTAGATCATGTGGTCTGTCGCGACGAAATGTTGATGGACCCTACCAAGATTGAAATTATTGTCGACCTACCCCCACCTATGACAATTTAAAAAATAAGGACTACTTTGGGACATACGGGGTATTACATAAAATTTATCAAGGGTTATGCCGAGGTCAAAGTTCCAATAGAAAAATTACTAAAAAAAGATGTTAAATTCCAATGGAATGAGTAGTGTCAAAAGAGTCTCAATATCCTCAAATACAATATGGCCCTAGATCCTATATTGATATTTCCATATGGGAAAAATTAATTTAATGTACATGTCAATGCTTCATTTTTGCGCTCGACGTAGTACTTGCACAACCAGGTGAGGGTTCTCTTGATCACCCCATTGCATTTGCTAGTAGAAAACTATCGACGACAGACAGGAACTATACCACTAGTGAGAGGAAGGGACTTGCTATGGTATATTCTCTCTAGAAGTTTCGCCATGATTTGTTGGGTGGTTATTTCAAGATGTTTATAGACCATTATGCATTAAAATATTTTCTCAATAAGCTAGTATTGGGGGGGAGATCTGTTAGTGGCTTCTGTTATTCCAAGAGGTTGATTTTGAAATTATTGTCAAGCTAGACCAACTAAATGCAGGACCTGACCATTTGTCGAGGTTAGAAATGGAGAAGAGCCTACTAGTATCAAGGATTGTATTCCTGACGCACAATTATTTACAGTCAAACTGATTGATGATCACTACAAGGACATTGTACAACTCTTGACTACAGGATATGCACTAGAAGGATTCAGTACAACACAAAAACAATTAGTGGTAAAAGTTGCATAGTTCCAACTGATCGAGGGGAAGTTATATACGATGGGAGCAAATGAAATATTATGTCATTGTGTCTTGGAACAAGTGCAACCCATGATGTTGAATCAAACACATGTCGGCGTCCTCACGAAGCTCTGAAATTAACTTGACATGTGCTTCATTATGCTTCATTGATTGAGTTAACTCATAAGTTAACTGAGCTAATGTTGGCTGCGGTGGTGTAAATGGATCTGGGGACTGGTTAAAATCCCGTGGAGGACTCATTTCTGTTGAAGGTGGATCCAAATCGACAGTAGGAATGGGGTCTTCAAGGCTAATACCCTGAACAGATGCAGGAATGTACATCTAATCGGTGTCCTTGAGTAACTCCGTAGAAAGGATGGCTAGTGCTAAGAGGGATGAGTTTGGGTCATTTTTCTCTACCTCGGCCTCATAATCCAGATGACTAGTCTGCTCATCAAGCTGAACTACAGTCTGGGTATTGGGCTGAAGCCTACGCTGAACACTTTTAGCCTTCTGTATTCTAGTACGATGTCGTGAAAAAGGCATAAATTCAATAGACACAGGACTAGCAGGGGTATATTGCACAGGTGAATTAGGTTTTGAGACATCTTCATCAAGGGGAAAAACATTAGGGTTTTCTATAGGTGAGGTTGGTCTTGACTCAGGGTGAAAAAGACAAGATCGTTTACGAATATTAAGTTGGGGATTAAGCACTTCGAACATAAAGGTTTCCCAAGACAGGTTTCATTCTTTAAGTCGATCTGGGATTAACAATTTGATTATACTCTGATGGTACAAACTACTCTTAAGATGAAGAGTATTCCTTCTGACCAAATTCGGCATTTTCTCTAAGCTATGACGGAAAAAGAAAGGGAAATTCAAACATCTATTATCAACAAAGTGGGCTAATAACCGAAGGTGACAAGACTTGAAAACGCCAAATTTACCCTCGCAGGTAACCAAGTGAATGATGACTATCAACAGCTTGATGTACTCCAGTTTTATCTAGCTGTAATTGTAGCCTTTCACACCTATTACATGTCGGAACTCAGGCTTCAAAGAAAAATTATGTGATGCTCACGGAACAAACCATTGTTTATGCCATCGCTCACCCTCTTGAGGAATCTTAGTGGCACGGGAAATCGACTCTTCAATGACTTGAAAAGAAAGGTGACCTACTTTGGTCGTCCTCCCATCGAACCCCATTGCAAACAGTAATGAGATATCCTCGTCGTAACCTTGTATAAAATGGAGGAATGTGTTCCAACCGACTCATCATTTGAAACTGATCTTGGTAACTTTCAAGCTCGAATCGGTTCGACATGATGGAAACAGAGGAAAGGAATACAGGGTTTTCAGGAAAGGTGGCTAAAATGTTCTACAGTAGTAATGGTTAGTGATGGCGATGGAATTGAAGAGAGTTCACACATTGCTAGTTTTAAAGTGTGCCGCATTCAACCTACCAAACAATCATGCAACCAGTTCGGCATGCCTAAACGATCGCGCCATTATAGCGAATTTTCAGAACGTGTGTCATCTAAAGTGCATGATTGAATGAATTTCTAATTTTTTAGTTGGTTCAACCATGTCCAAAGCCAGCTTTGGACAGGTTGAACGTATAACTTAATGCAAGTGTATAACCAAACTCATAGTCATAGCCTTAGTTCAACGAGGAGGGCGGCTTATCTAATAGTTTATGTGTGCAAACATAAAAGGAGAATAATGAAGATGGCAGAGTCATGATAACTAAAAGGTATTCTAAGGTTGTATATCATATCCATTTAGGGGTAGTAAAATCATATAAGATTTAATTCGTACAATCCTTAACCGGCATTAGTCATAATATCACATAGATGTGATCCTAATGGTACGACTTGGATTTTTACCCAATAAAATTAAGCCAACACTTAATCATAGGTACGCAAATATCATAAAAAAAATTATTCAATGCATCATTTGACTTCTTATCCATACCGACATTCGACCCTTCATATCGCTTTTCATATGAAATAATTCTTTGGCGTTCTTGCTTATTCATCCACAATTTTAAGGCCAATTTCACTATCTATATTATCCTGCAAACACTTTATCATTTGGAAATGAGTCTTTTATAAGTAAAAGATGAAGACAGACAATCAACTAATCCTCCCCCAAACCAAAGATATGGCATGTCCTCAAGCCATGCAAGAAAACTAAGTAATTTCCAAAATAAATTAAGAAAGTTTAGTCATACTGTTGTAAGTATGTAAAAAGAAAGAAAAATTAACTAACAAATGGAAAGGATTCAAATACATATATTGAAAAATAATAGTGCTCAAATATATAATTGTTTAAATTTATCATCTACCATGTGATGAAGAGATAAGTGAAAGGATCATAGGGAAAACTAGTCACCCTTGCCTTGTTGTAAAGATATCTTTTCATCTCAAAAATTCTTGAGCTCACCTTCGAATATGTAGGATTTTACAACTATGGGTCCCATTTTTAGGATAAACATATCCTAGATATTGATTGAATTTAGTTGTCGAATCCAAGGCCATCTTACAATGATTCTTTAATGACATCATAAACAAGAGGCCTAAAAATATTTTACTGTTCAACCATGTGCCTAGTGGTGCATTAACCAGATCTCTTTTACCTAATATTGCCCCGCTACTAGCAGGCATGTTCAGTACCCCGGCGAGTTTATCTTGGTACCAAGCAAGCATAGCCCCATTTCCAGCGAGCCTATTTAGTACCCTGACGAGTTTACTTGCATTTATCGAACTTTCTTATTGTTAGGTTGTTACTTAACATTGGCTCGCTACCAGCAGGCCTATTCAGTACCCCAACGGGTTTGTCTTGTATAAAGATTCTGAGTATAGGAAGTCGATTAGTAATAGAGCGTGCTAAGCCCTGCTAAACACGTGAGTTAAAAAAAAAATCTTCATAAAATTGCTTTAATTATAGATCATGTCAAAAGAGAATAACTTAAAGGTGTTCCTGGGCCTTCAAGTCCATTTTCTTTATAAAAGATAATGTTCCCCACAAGCAAAAAATCCTCTTATCATGGAGTGTTCTGAAAAATATTTAAGAGTCAAGTTTTGATAACACGTGTAGATGAGCTAGTAATATCCACGTATTAAAATTCTGCAAAACATGATAATTGAAATGGATCTTTTGAGGACTTGTTAAAGTAATCAGGAATGTACATATATGAATCAAACCATCGTATATAAAGCATAACAAACTCATAAATGGTTTCATAATTAAATTTCAAAATCAAGATTAGTATTTTTAGAGCACTTTTCCTTTTCAAATAATACCCTATAGAAAAGACCCATTTGTAATTGATAGGATCCATCTTGATCCCCTGGGGAAAAACATGATGCCCCATGCAAATATAACATGGAGGAATTTTATTTAATGGGCATTCCTGTCGAGGATGTTTAGTTTTACATGTTGGACAGACATTAATTTTTGTTGCTTGTTCTTCTTCTTGGTTCTTTATGTAGGTTTGGTTTCTAGAGTGAGTGTACCTATAAGGTTTCTTTTGAGGTGGGAATGGGGCAACCCAACATGCTTTTCCATGAGAAATATTCCTTTGATCACTCATTCTTTTATTGGTTCTTATAAGAGTAGGGGATGCTACTATGGATGTAACAATTTGAGGGGTTACTATTACCAAAGAGAGCTTCCACCTAGGTAAGGTCAATAAAGTTTAGCTTCCTTACTTCAAGAGTTAGACTTTGTTAGTGGAAGATTAAGAGGTTCCCTAGTTACTTCTTTTTAAATTTTGTCAAGAATAGGGCCCTTAGGTCCTCTTGCCAGGATCTCTTCTCTTTCTATAATTTCGCACCCATGTTAGAATCTCTTTATGTGCCCAACAAAACTACTTCCTATAAGTGTTTTTTTTCGACGACTTTTCACTGAGTTGATGGTTGAGGTCAAAATGTTTCTAAAAAATGAACAAAATTTTACTATCTTAATGAATCTATCCTATACTATTACTACTGCTACTACTACTAGATTTGGGGGTGCCTGTTACAACAAATGCACAGGTTCTTAACTCTCGTCTTACCGCTCCCCCGTTACCAAATTGCATCTATTCTACCTTACGGAACAACTCCCTGGCAATAGCACCAAAAATGTTGGGATAAATATTGTCTTGAATAATTTACCTAACATTTAATTATCGATCGGGTTAGTAGGCTTAGAGTTGCTACAAAATATATGTGAAGGTAGAGAGTGTCACGATAATACTTTAATAAGCTAAAGATCGAAAGACTTTAAGTTGAACTCCTAAGGATCGAATTAAGTTAATGAAAACAAAGGTCTAAGCAGAGTAACATCAAACTATTTATAAATGTCCAGATATAAATAGTGTTATGACAATGAAACTATTCTATATAGAGAGATTGATTTTTACTTGAGAGAATGACTTTATCAAGAAGGATTTACATTATTATACATACACTAACTAATATACCTAAATCAAACTAAATCATCTTAATTCCACTCTCCTTGATTATTTTGATGGTAAGCATTTACTATAATAGGAACTGGGGCAGGAGGGGTATCAAAATGGCTCTCAAAAGAACTATAAAAGATAAATGGGATTAAGTCTAGTTTGATCTCCACAAAAATGTGTAAACTGAGAAATGTCCAGTTACAAGAAATAGTAAACATGATTGTTTATACACAACTAACTCCTATTTACAAGTAATACCAGAAAGTAGACATCATTTATGAACAAACAAAAAACTTCTGAAAAGTGATTTAAGTCTTATCTTATAAATCTCTAATTACATGAATAAAAGGACAAGTTGTATTAAAAGCACTTAATCTATTAATGTATGTAACTTAGACCTCATATACAAAAGAACAACTTAAATCAAAGTCTCAATTAGAGATCAATACAATGAGTTAACCTACATAATATAATCCCTATGTATAAAGTAAAAAGAAAGAGGAAAAAGAAATAAGGTTTAAAAGGAAATCTACACAATCTCATCTAAGGATCTTTAAGAGAAAATATAAACATTATCTAAACTTTATCATCACGACAAAATCAGAAAAACTAAGAAAATAAGCTTTAAAACAAATTAGAAACACACAAGACTAAATGAATGACTGTATAACAGGTGGAAATGAAGGTCTGTATAAAGGGTGGAATAGACTGTCTGTATGACAGTCTGTTTGAAGAAAATGCTAAAACTTTAAGGAAACAGTAAATTTAAATGCTTTATTGAAGGGTTTCTACCTCATGCAGTTACTACTGTAATATAAAAGTAAGAAGTAAACCTACTTTAATTATTGAATTCCATAGCAATATAACCTAAGCTAATTCCATAATTCAAAACATCATTTAACAAACTAACATACTCTTAAGCAGATTCATGATAAAAACGGGAATAGACAGAACTAGATTCACTCTGATTTAATCAAAGGAATTTAATCTAGAAATCAAGCAATGAATTATAAATACTTTGTAGAAAAACTTGAAAACTATATTAGACACAACCGAATCTAAAGGCTATTCTAAATGCAAAAGAATCTGAAAGCTATTCTAAGTGCAACCAGTTGCTAACTAATGAAAAGCAACCTACATGCTCAACATAACATTAAACTAAAATTTATGCGACAGGAGACATGAACGATTATAGAAACAAAACTACACAAACAACTTATAAGCAAAATTATACTAATTGCAGAGGAAAGAAATAACAAAACCTACAAAAAAATGTAAAGACTCTGTTTGTCGGGGGGGCCTCCCAGCGAACAGAGTTATGCTTCTTCTAATCACACACGATCATACACAGCACAACAGGACTTTCATTACATTAAAAGGGTATCATTATAGAGTTTTTAGACTTCATTAATTGTATCAAATAAAAGACAGAGACTCAAAGACTCTAGACTCGTTCCTAAGTCGCATGACAGCGTCTATATATACATTGTTCAATGAAGGCGAGCAAGTCGACCCTTTAGTGGTCGACTGCTCTTCATGATAAGGCAGTCATTATGTCAAATAAGTGCATTAACAACTAACAGATGATAGTTCCTCTTCCCTCGCAGATCGAGTTCCCTCTAGTGCACGATGTGGCTTATGACTTCAATCCAAATCAGATCCAGCATTAAGGTGTCATACAAAGACATGAGATAGACACTTCTTCTAGAAGAAGACCGATGTTGAGATGCTGGCGCGTGGTGATGACAGTTCTTGAACGTTTCATGCCTTTAACGAACATAAATATGCTACCAACAATGTGCGGTCTATTTGGTGATCTGGAAAGCAAGTTGGATATGTTCTCCATATATCTAGCTGAACGCGTTTCTGTTTGTTAGCCTGTAGAAAAGACCATATAACCTGCAAACAATAATTCACATGAATTAATACATCGAATGCGCTTCATATTATGTCAATTTTAACCATTGAAACCGTAAAATGATGATAATAAACAAAATTGATATAAACCTTAAATTTATTCATACCTGAGGCTTGAATAGTGAGCTGCATGGTGCAAAAGACGCCAAAAGGTAACAAAATATGCATTAATATGTAAAGTATTTAACCCAAAAATGGTGACAAAATGGGGACCAACAGGAAGAACTTACATACTTCAACAAAGGAGTGTTTTGCAAGTGACTTGAAATTCCCTTCAAATTTTCAACAATAAAACAAAGAAGTTCAATGTGCATATTTTCAGGACTGCCTTTCAACCAACCAAATGACTGAATACAGGGAGAATACCAATTGTCAGACACATTAACCATGCCTAAAAAAATCAAGATGTTATAAAACTCTTGTTTAACAAAGTAAGGATGGACTATGTGTACACCGGCCTAGATCCAAATCCAAGGCTCTATCAAGCGCCAAGAGAGATCAAATCTATCGAGGTGCAAACATCTTCTCATGTTCTTCTCAGGTATTGCACTAAGGGAGGTTTGCATCTTGAGGGATTTGATCCCTCTGGGCACTTGATAGAACCTAGGATTTGAGCGCTTGACAGATCCTAGGATTTGGATCTAGATTGGTTATAAAAACAATTGAATTAAGCAAATTTTAATTAGAATAGTATTTAAATAAGTTTTTAACCTTTATATTGAAACCTCCATAATTCATAATTTTCTCGGCTCAGCAAAAGATGCATAGGCTACAGGCCTGGATATATTTTGAACTAACTCTAAACAACAACATCAGAGTCCTTAACTCTAGATTTTTTTGACATAATCTCTTGGGACAAAGATGATCGGTTTATAAACTGTTTCCTTTGGGAATAGTGATTATTACAATTTACTGGTTGTATATTCAGTGGTATGCAACAGCATACAAACATTGTACTGACCTTTCTGGAAATTAATAAAATTTTAGCTTTTTTTCCTTTGGAAAAAAAAAGTTTTTATCTTTTATCACCTAAAATTTATTACTATTTATTTCTACTTCTATATTCAATAACTCTATAGAGACTTTAACAACTTTGTAACATATTCCTTAATAAAAAGTTACAAATATAAAAACACCTATAACCCTAACAGAATCTATTTAGATTTTTAGCTCCACTCATCCTATGACAAACCCTGGGCCTTGAGAATCCCGGGCCAACCCTTTATATAAACGGAGCATTGAATTTTACAATAGGTGGTCCCCACTCTCATGGTATAACAAAATTTCGAGAGCGTTATTCGCAATGTCTATACCTACAGACTTTGCCCTGTTCCAATGACCACAGTAATCCTAACAAACATAGACTTCTAGGGAAGGAATTTTGTCTGCTCTTTACTTATCGCCCGAATTGTTATGTTATTCTACATATGTGTTGTTGTTTCAACTTTTATCTTTACTCTTCATGGACAGATTTGCAATGCATAACCAAACCTTTGCAACCGCAACTTTAACTATACATAAGGCAGTGAGTTTGAGAGCAATCTGAATAAGGTGTTCTTGAATCCGATTCAAAACACGTACACTTTCACAATAAAGTAAAAATAAATAAAATACATATATCACACCATATATTAATCCCAAGTTTCATAATTAAAAACCAAATATTGACATTTTTATTATTTCAAATACAAATTTGCAAAAAAAAATCCAAAAGTATAACATATTTGAAATAGAATGCATGCTAAAAATTAGTAGGATTCCAAAACCTCTCATCAAATGTTGTAGTCCGTAATGATACTGATATCTAGTTTATGAGAGTATCGATCATATATTCTCTGTACTCCTAAATTATGTCGGATGATATCACCCGCCACTAGAACCAATTTTTTGGACATGAAATCCTTGTATTCATTACCATATATTTCATGTAACCCTTTGAATAACCCGGAGTTTATAACCTGAGATTCAAAATAAAACATTAAGAAAACATCACTATATCGCACAAACCCATTAACATCCTCCCCGCCCCTCCGCCTCCCCCCACTCTCTCTCTTTATCTCTCTCAAACCCATTAAAATTTCCCCCTTCCTCAACGCCCCCCCCCCCCCCCCCACCCCCTTCCTCCCCCCCCCTCCCCCCCGCTTTCTCTACCTCTAATCCCTTACAACCCCCTCTACCTCTAACCCCTTACCACCCCCTCCCCCTCTAACCCCTTACTAACCCCCCCTTCTCTACCTTTAAACCCCTTACCACCCCGATTTCTTTTTTTTTGTGTGTCATGACTCCTTAACTCAAAAAATACCTTGTGAGTGCTTCGTCCATAACTCTTTCGTTTCTCAACTATTTTGAAAAAAAATTGTATGGTGCACTAAAGGACATCGACCTCTACATGTTATAAAAAAAACCGTTTCAAAATAATTGCATTTAGACCTTCAAAGGATGCACCCACACTTGGCATATTGTTTTCAAGGTTCAATCACTTAGATAATTAAAAAAAGTTTTATTTTTGAAAAATAGCAGTGCAACAGTACTGTTTTTTTTCTATATGTCTACCAGTTTTCATAATTTGATTACATCATTTAGGCACTCAAAGGTTGCACTCACAAAAACATGTACCTTATTATTTGTCCCAAAAATAAAGTGTTTGTTAAAAAAATTAGACATTTGATAGTTAATAACATTTCCACTCAAGATTCATTGTGTATGTCTCAAAATATCCATGTGAGTTGAGGGATGCTTGTTTTTCAGTTTTAATTTATTTTATTTATCATTTTATTTCACAATAGTTTAAATATTGAAGTTTCAAGATTATAGATTGGGGTTTTTTCACTCAATGAAATCTATGACATTTTGATTGAGGCATTTTTATGAAGCATTTTCATAGAATATTTTTAAGATTGAGATTTTTCATTAAGGCATCTTTTATTATTTTATTTTATTGATTTAAAATTCCTTTTTACCTTGAAAGTATAAACACCTCAGGACATTTACCAAAGGGACATTTACCAAAAGGAGACCTAGCATAGTTATCCTAAACTTCAAAAACTGCATGTAATAAGTTACAAATTAAAAGTACTTACCTCATAAAAGCAAAGATGTTGGGAAAACTAGTTGAAAATAAATAATTATTTCAAGATTGTGGATTGGTTTTTTTTTAACTCTGTGCAATCTAGGACATTTTCACTGGGGCATTTTGATTGGTATTTCATAAAGGCATTTTCAAGATTGGGCTATTTCATTAGTCATTTTTGTTACGGAACATTTTCATAAAGAAGTTGGAAAAACTAATTGAGAATAAAGATAGGTTAATCCGTATTAAGATGATCTCTAATAACCATAAATTTGACACTTAGTAAAACACCAATGCTAAAAGGATCAATGACATCTATAAAGGAAAACCATCTCAATCCATAAGATAAGGTGAAGACCTATCTTTCCACATGGCCTAGATGTTCGCTAGTTTTATGGTTCAGTTCTTTAGCCAATTTCTCTTTTTATGTTTTGTCCTTATGTTAAATCCAAAATATCTCTGGGAAAATTAGTTGATTCAACCCATAAAAAATCAAATGATAAAAGATAAAGAAATCAATAACCAGTAACTCCAATCTATAACAGCTATAAAAAAAATCACTTAAATGTTGCTTTCTATAATGATTTAGGCAAAAAAATGCAGATCCTTTAAAGTCTTATCTATAAAT
This sequence comes from Pseudotsuga menziesii, assembly GCA_001517045.1. Lineage (NCBI taxonomy): Eukaryota > Viridiplantae > Streptophyta > Pinopsida > Pinales > Pinaceae > Pseudotsuga > Pseudotsuga menziesii. The sequence goes on along the minus strand of LPNX010328359.1, from coordinate 677,693 downwards.
AATCTTGCCTAAAATAATAATTGTAAACCCTCGTTAAATTTTATACTTTACCCAAATTTTATTTCTTAAAGATCCTATTAGATAGAAAAACACTCCAAACCAACAAACGCAGTGGCCCATTAAAGTATGAAGAATCATATAATTTATGAGCAGACCATAATAATTTGTTCCTCAAAATGATTTCATAAAATAATCCACTTAAAACTTAATAATAATAAAAAATGCTCTAAACCCATTTCATAGAGCCTGATTTAGAGTTTAGCATAGAGAAAAATAAAACCTAAAAAATTAGCATTAAAGAAAAAACCATAAAGTCTAAACCAATTTCATGATATGATATGACTTAAGAATTTAGAAATTAGCATCTATAAAAGAAAAAAAAACCATACAGTCGCATCCGAGCCGATTTCATAATATTGTTTGAAACACTGCTTAGCATTCAGAAACAAAACAAAAAAAATACTATACAGTCTAAGCCGAGCCTATTTTATAGCGGCTTGTTCAATTACATCAACGGGCTGTGCAAAATTTAAACTTTAAATGAAAAGCCCTAAATTCTGCTGCTGAAAATGCAGTCTGTTGTTGTCCGTTTTCATTGGCAAACACACACTGTTGGGTGTCTGCATCCAAAACCCTCCACGTTTGGGTATCCAAATTCACGGATAACATCTTGGATCCCGACATTCTTGGAATAATTGTGACGCTGTCCTTTCCGTCGTAGGCCGCTGCTACCTCATCTGATGCAAACTGTAACTCGTGTGTAGTTGAAAGCTGCCATTGCCCCACGGCCGGATTCGCCTGCCATAAGCCCATTAAAGCGTGGGACTGCCCTAATAAGAGATTAATATAATGACGGCCGACGAAGACACTTAACAGAAATGTTTGGCCCTTGTAAACTAACAGCTTAATGTTCTGGATCCGGTGCACTATGATGCCAAATCCCCAATGGCGCACTTGCTCACATCGGATTTCGTTGAAGACCCCGGTTTCTGTGTCATAATTAGCCAGCACAGACCGTTGCATTGAACTGTAAACGATGGTGTTGCCATCTACAGTGGTGTGGAACGGCCGCCTGAATAATCTGTAGCTGATATTTGGACACAGCCTAACGGTCCATTCCTCTGTAGCAGAGCTGTAAACAAGGGCATGGACTTGAGCTGTTCTCAGTTCTCCCCACACCATCACTTTAAATGTTTTAACGCCGTCGTCTACAATGAGGTTGATGGAAATGGACGGCTGCACAGTCTCAGTCCCAGGTGTGGAGTTGGTCTGCCATAGTTTTTTCTTCAAGCATGACTCCAGGCTAAGGCGCGGGCTGATCTTCGTGTCGGGCAGCTGTCGGAAGCGTCTTGTTAAGGCATTAGCAGCCAACATTTCTCCGTCATTGCCTACGAAAAGCAAAATACCGTCCGCAGCTCCCAGAAGAAGGCAAGATTTAGTCTGATCCGTCTGATCCGCGTGAAACCTAGACAGTAAAAAGTACCACTTGTTAGAGTTGTTATTGAAGAAGAAAAAGCCCTGGTGATCGTTACTGAGAGCAATCCACGATTCCTTATTTCTCTCGTCGTGCAGTTGCTGAAAAGTTGCTGAAAGATGTTGCACGACGAAATCATGCGGTGCCAACTGACACAGGTTCGCCGAGCTTTCAAGAGCTCAGTGATAGATAGGCGAGACAGAATGTCATGCAGAAGTTCTTCGGGGAGGCGATCCATCAGGCATTCCGTTGATTCATTACCGCGCCGTTTCTTGACAGCCTTATCAATTTGTGTCTCATCCAGTTGGAATGGGACTACCTCCTTACGCTCAAATATGCAGGTAGCCTTCGTCCTCATGCTGCATGTCTTCTTCATCCTTCAGATGCACAAGGTATTGCAGTGATAGCCCTTAACATAAATTCTCTTGGCCAAAGCTTCAGAATCTCTTGGACAAACTTGCCATAAAATGAATAACCAAAACATCAATTTATACATGTAAGTTGCACAAGGTATTGCAGTGATAGCCCTTAACATAAATTCTCTTGGCCAAAGCTTCAGAATCTCTTGGACAAACTTGCCATAAAATGAATAACCAAAACATCAATTTATACATGTAAGTTGGGTGGAGGATAAAACAACATTTCCATCTTTTGGGTATGTAAATGGCTTTAAATTGTTTTTTTAATTAATAATTACAACAGCCACAAGTAAAATGGTTTGTGAATGCCTATAGGTACAATCAAGGTTGGAATTTTAAATGATGGATTGTCAAAATTGCTGGTTACAATACTTGAAACGATTTTTGTATTTTAAGTCAAATTTTTTATGGTTTTCGTGAAATGTTAGCCGTATTTGACTATTAAATTGTAAATTGGCCTATGACTAGCAATTCACTAGTCAAATCTCATCAATGGGCACAACTTACAATTCCTGAAATGATTTTTGTATTCTAAGTCAAATTTGTATGGTTTCCGTGAAATGTTAGCCGTATTTGACTAGTAAATTGTAAATTGGCCTATGACTAGCAATTCACCTATCAAATCTCATCAATGGGCACAACTAGCCATTTAGTTTTGTAGAGACGATTGATTGTCAAACAAAAAGTAAACATAAAACTAATTACCAAATAAGCATTAAATTAATTAATATAAACATCCTGTCACAATTTTTCAAAATCCAGGTTACACCTATTCAGTTCTAGAATTTTAGGTGCCTCAAGGGTTTCTCCAAAATAAATGGTCTAATTTCAAGACAACTTTTTATATTTTTATTTATTTTATTTTTTAATCAAATTTAAATTATAAAAAGGAATAATAATAATAATTATTATAATTTAAGTAGTTTAAAACTTAAATTTTTTTAAAATTATTTTAAGTAATTAAAAAAAAAAAATTTAATAAAATGTCCATTAGTGGTTGTTGAAGTGTCCGTGTAAGTATTTAGACATTTATAGTGGGAGGGACTTGGGGACCAATAATGGTCATAGAATCCATCCCATGAACCACCCAATACAAAACCATATAATCACTAGTAAATGGCAGCATTGACTTAACTAAATAAAATATCATAATCCAATAAAAATTTATTTTTAAATACAACTATAGATAATTGACACATCTACCTATCAAATCATCTTGTCCTTGTCGAGCTAGTTATGTTCTCACGTGGAGACGTGCACGGACATATTATCAAACATTACAACAGCCTACGTAATCCAATCTACAAGGAAATATCCAAACTCAATGAATGACCACACCTAGCATCCCAACCCATCCTAGCACACATCCACACCTGCACAACATACATCAGCACCTATACAAGTTACAGTGTCTTGGAGGTCATATTCTCCCACAAGAACATTCAACTACTCAACCCTCCACTGCAATAAATGACACCCAACCCATTATCTTATTTAAATCAAGCATTAAAATGATTAGAAGCACAAGGATAATATAATATTGTCTATTAACCATTAGATTAGACTGAAATCAATCCTACAAACTCATTCACAAAGTCAAGACTATGATCCATGCCAATGCTAGTCTCCAATCAAGTCTAATAGCAAAAATCTATAAAATGTAACAGGCATCCCATAGTCTACCATATTTGCATTCCATAAGTTAATACTCATTAGCAACATTGTCAACACAGAACATATTGTCGAACTGATTATAATCACTATCAACAAGCAGTCCATCAATGTGTTTTTGAGATCCGGCATTGACAGTATAAATAATTTACATTACTTTCAATTGATGTTAAAATTGTTTTCTACTCAATTCTTGTTACAGTATATACAAGGATATGTTAGGGTTTATATGCAATCACATGCAGCCTACATTGACAAATTCATTCTTTGATTATGAATTGATAAGAAAACTATAGGTAATCACATCATTCACATATATAACCATATAAAACCCTCGATATCGATTTTGATTGTAAGTTCAAAACACTTGTAGTTTCATACCATTTGCAAATATCAATTCACATCATACAAGTAGGGCTACAAAATTTTATTTTTGTTCAAACATAAACTTAGATCGCAATAGCTTTATGCAATTAATGAATATACCATAACACTATGAACATGCAAGAAGGGTTATAGAATTTACTTTGTGCACAAACAAAAACATAGATTGCATTGATTATCTTCATGTAGATAACACAGATACAAGAACACTTAAAAAAATGTTGCAATGACATTGAAATAGATCATGCATGTGTACATGATTGTGCCAATACTCTCATGGTTTTTGCAGTCATGTCAAGATTCAGTCACCCTGCTTATACAAGAAGGTCAAGGAGGCAAGGTGCCAAGGGTACACAACAACAATGCACTTCCTCAGATGAGTACCTACCCCACACTATTGCTAATAGAAATCTTGTTGGGGATGATGAGGATCATGATGAAACAATGGGTGATGGTGTTGTTCCATAGCTAACCTCAGTGCAAAGTGCAAGTGCAACCAATAATACCAATGCCCTTAGAGGATGGAATGAAGAGGATATGATTAATGTAATTAATGATGTATAATTCAATGGATATTATCTCATAGAAACTTCCAAAAAGCATGGGATTGCGCCCACATCAATGCATTATTGGATAAATGATTTCACTCATACAAAGAGAAAGGGGCCTATGACAATGATAATTACATAAGAGGAGGAAGAAGTGGTTTTTTGGTGCAACGATATGATTGGAATGGGCCATGGGATGGCGTTGATACAACTAAAATCCACTATTGTTCAAACCTGTCCAGGCAGGCCAAATCCATTCGAAGATGAATTCCCCAAGAAATCATGGTGGTTAGGGGTATAAAAAGGCATCCAAAACTTGTGTTGTGAACAAAAGAGGGCCTTGATAGAGACAGGGCTATAAATCTATGTCTTGCAGTTGTGTTCAAGTTCTATGACACAATATCTACTATGTACAAGAAACATGGCTACAATCTAGACCATGTATGGAATTGTGACGGAAGAGGTTTACAAGCAAGGAGGAATTATAGCATGCAGGTAGTTGCCGAGAGAGGGAGCAAGAATGTGTGGTTTTTTTCCCCAACAGTTAGGAGTAGATAACCATTATGTGTTGTGTAAATGCAATCGATGCATCAATCATTGGTTTTATCTATTCGAGGGATAGATATAGTTGAAAAACTATATCCAAAACTATGAAATAGGAGCATTCATGGTTGCACATGCGCATGCATGGATGAATAAAGAATTGTTTTTGAATTGGATTTGTCACTTTACAATATCTAGACCTGGTCTTGTCTCACATAAAAATATACATTTGCTAATTGTCGATGGCCATGGTAGCCACATAGTTGTACAAACCATTGAGGATGCACACATATTGGGCATTGACTTGTTGACCTTTCCTACCATACTACTTACAAGTTGAAACTTCTTGATGTTAGTGTGTTTGGGCATTTCAAGTATTTATTTAATCCTGAGAGAGTGGCATGGATGGAAAAGAACCCAATGAGGGAGGTCAAGAGGCTTGAATTAATAGAACTTGTGGGTACATCTTTTAAAAGGGTTCTCAAACCATCAAACATCAAGGTTAGATCTAGGCGGACTGAAATCTGTCCATTTAATCTCGATGCTCTTCTCCATGATACTATATGTATCCAAGACTTTGATGTACATGACAATGAAGATGCAGATGTTGAAAACAACGTCTTATCCCTCTCTTATGGACATTGCTAGCCATTGGGTGACAATGATGAATATTTCATTGCTACTCAATATGACCATGAACTAGTCGTCAATAACGACGAGGTTGTAGTATCAAATGAAAAACATACAGGTTCTCCATAACATGTTCATGAACCAGTTGTGAAGAACAATTAAGTTGTTGGATCATATAAAAGACCTACATATTTTGTTGAGCAAAATCACAATGTGACTACCAATATGAATGTGGTTGATGGTAGCAAAGAAAGAGGAAACAACACTAAGAAACCAACAATGCCAACCCAACTACCATGACCTAAGGGGTAAGAGGAAACACTAATGAATTTGGATTAACATATGTCACTGATGCCAATGGTTAAATCCTTAACATTCCTTTACTTCCATCTATCGTCAACAACCAATTTGTCCATTATTATGTGGAAGAAGGGGATTTACAAAAACATAGTGCAAACAATGAAGTGCCAGCTAAAGAAGATAATGTGGATGAATCACTCCTCTAAGATGATCCTTGCATTGAATGAGCTACCACACAGGTACTCAATCAATTCCTAATATTTACAAGGGAGAGAGTGCGAGATCCAAAAATGACAAGAACAACATACTATATTTGATTAAGCAGGAGTTGGCATAACTACTTACTTCAGAAGATTACATCAAACTATTGGTTGAGACTAAACAAAAGAAAAATGAGATCCAAGATTTAAAACATTAAAAGAAGGAATTGGCAAAGGAGAAGAAGGAAACAAGGATTCTAGTAGCTAAAAAATGAGGGTAGTAAAGAATCCAAAGAGAGAAATAAAGGCAAGAAAAAGACTCACAAAAACAAGGGGCAAGGAAGAAAAAGGAACAAATAAAGCTGCAACATACATTGGAAAATGATCAAGGGAGGACAAAATAGGTGGATAGGACTAGAAACATGATCAAACAAAGTAGGATGATGTCCAGATCATTGGATCAAATTGTAGACAATACATGATTTTTTCAAGACCTTATAAACATCCAGATCCCCCAATAACATCAATCCAGTATACCTCCCCCTTTTGTTTCTACTAATGCAAGGACCAATATGGAATATGTTTTTATAACACCTCTAGCCAATCCAAGTGTGTTAATCACAAATCAATGCTAAGTATATTTTCAATTCTTCCTTTGTTGCAAGTAGCGAGATGGGCTCAAGCGCATGAGGGAAACTCAACCCATTTCGATCAAGCAAGCTTGGGAAACCCAACCTACCTAGTCAAACCAACTGTAGGAAATACAAGAAGCTTGGTAAATCAACTTTGTATACCCCCTTAAACAATTGGGATGTTATATGTTTATCCTTAGCACAAGCACTATGGATATTGTTACAAAAAGGAAATTTTTGGTTTCTAATCCATTTTTTGTTTCTAATCCATTTTTGGATTGAATCCAATCTAAGGAGTTGATTAGTACACATGAAATCCCAAGCCTTCAAGGTTGCTTCAAGGATTTTGCATGTATACCCTTATACTATGAAAGTATGGACAAGAAGGCCCATGTCTGCTTGATTATGTTCTTATAAATAATATTCCTAATTTCATTATTAAGTCAAGATGGATGAGTTCCATACTTATACCAAACATATGGAATCATAGTCCTTGAATTAAAGAGGCCAATCATAATTATAATTCATAATGTAATGGGATTGACCAATAATTCAAAGAGTGTTATATTTTGGTGGTGTCATGAAAGTGAAATTAGAAGAATTATTCTTGAAAATAAATAGATTGTAGTCATTGCATATCATTAAGTAAAAGTAGGAAATTCCATCATCCCTTCTAGCATGAGGATATCTATGACAAAAAAATATGCTTAGAGAATGCAATCAAGGAGCATAAATATTCTTTTAGTGGATCTTAATCTCATGAACATGGGCATAGATATTGGGAATTTGAAGAAATATTTGAAGGTGAAAAGAGCTAAGGCTAAGAGAAAAACAACATTGAACAATAAAGCAACTTCGTTATGAAATCAACTTATAACATCCACAACTTATTATTTCAATAAGCTCATTGGATTGCATACATTCATGGATGTATTACCAAGTTTTCCATTGATAGTCACAACCTCCAATATTTCATCTAGAGGAAAGAACAACATGTTTCAAGCCCTACACACATTCATTCCATGAGTACACCTTAACTAGCCAAGCTTCATGCATATATGTATTCTTAAGAGGAAAGTGCACAAAGTGCATGGATAGAAATACTCTAAATTATAAGTGATATTTCATATGCATGGGCCAATATACATGTCATATAAATCATGGCACTTGATGTATATAATACCTCTACTATTTAAGACATGGACACATTCACATTTTAGGCTATGATAATCGACACATACCCTAATTTATTATATATATTTCTTTCTTTGGATGATGTTCAGACTCATTCGATCTGATTTGTCTACTAGAAAAATCAAACATGTGCTTAACATTAAATCAATCTCCTTTTTCACCTTTTTCTTCACTCAACGATTTAATCTATACCATCGATTCTTATCAGGCTTAGAGTTTGGTTTCAACACAATCTTCATTTCACCCAAATATCCATGAATCCCTTTAAGTTCTATAAATATTTTTGGAAATAGATCATCATGTTCTTTCAAGAGTGATGTGACCTCAGACACCATTTGCTCGTCCCAGTAATCCTTGATGGCTGCCATCTTTGGTTTTTCGTCAGTACTGATGTTGAATTTTTGCAACTTCAAAGGTTGTGCATAGATTTATTTTGTTTCCTTAGGTTTTTTTTTACTTATTTATTAGGATCCTTCTAACTCCTTGAAAGTTAAGTGCTACAAATGCTCGAGCTCATATGAATCAAAGTTCTCCTTGTCTACCTTTGCACAAAAGAGAGCCAATATTCCTTCGAGATCCATGAATGCAAGGTTTTCCAATTATTGATGCGTAGGAAAGAAATATTAATATCCCACATTCCGCAAATTGTTGGTGATCACTGACAATTCTTCCATCACCATGTCACTGGTTGCTGAAAAAGAAAAATATTGACAGAATTTTGTGTGCATCGTCTTCCACCATGCAATCAGTCATCTTGTTTCTTCATGTAAGTACCAATCCTTGAGATAGGACCAAGATCATGAAAAACCGATGAACCCAAAATTGTGGTTATAATTCCTTTGATTCCCACTTGTGGTCACACAGGTCAATGTGCTCATATGGATTGGTATCTCCTATGAATATTTATTTTACCATATTGGCATGCATGAATTACTTGAATTTTATCGTCGGTGTCACCTAAGTGCTGTCCCAATTTGTTATGCCATCTTTATGTATGACCCATAATCTTGTGGGAGTGCCTCTGAGTGCATTATCTAGAACATCCATGTGATATCCATCTATCTAAGGAATTGATCTAGGCTATTGGTTTTTTCATACCTTGATGAATCATGCGCTTCTATTCGAATCCAATGAACTAATTTTACCATTATGCAATGTCTGGATGAGAGTTCATTTCTCCCTTTTTACTAGTTTCCCAAGCTTCCTCAAAATCACTATCGAAGGAACGAATGCTCCTCCAACTTACTGAACCTTTTGTCCTTGGCTTTATACAATCATCTCGTTTTCTTGATGTACGTGAAAACCATCGCAATGAGATGAAATTTCATTGGTACCACAAGTAACTTTGCAAGAATTTGATAAATGGGTTGTTGACCGTGTGGGTCCCATTAACCCACCAGGTAAACAAATGGGTGCATGATATATAATCACTACGATAGACTACTTAACCAGGTGGGATGAAGTACCACCAGTCAGAGATTGTACTACTGCAAGATTTATATTCGACTATGTCGTGACCAGATTTGGATCCCCAAAAATCTTGATAAGTGACCAAGGTACACATTTTGTGAATTAGCTGATTGAAAAAATAACTAAGCTTATTTCAGATTCATAACCGAAAAACAATGCCATATCACCCATAAGAAAATGATGATGTTGAAGCATTAAATAAGATCATAGAGAATGAATTGACTAAAATCTACAATGGTTAGAGGGGTGATTGAGATCACATTATACTTGCAGTCTTATGGGCTTATTGCACAACATGCACAAAGTTTTCAGGACAAACTCCATTTAGATTGGTTTATGGACAAACGGTCATTATGCCAATAGAATATAGTGTGCCTCATCTCAGAATAGTTGTGATTATTGTGTTTGTGCTAGAAATTGTTCCTAAACTACCACAAGAACAAGCTAACACAATCTCAAATAGAAATAGAATAAAATTGGTTTTTGAGGTTTTGGTTTATAGTTTTGGTTTAAAACTTCATCAGCAAGGAGGCAATAAACATTCACAAGCTAATACAGAACTGAATCATGCACAAGCTAGATAAAATGGGGATCAAACACATTCCAATAAGCCATAAAAATACTAATTCCATCCATAGGATACAAGCATTTACATGAATAAAACCTTTAAACAAGAAATGAAATTGTAGACTGAGCAATCAACGAGATCAGAAATGAAGGAGCATGATAGGTAAAAAGGCTTATTAGTTTATATATAATCAAAAACAGTCATCCACTTACATAAGAGTTATAAGTGTTATCTTGAGATGTCAAAGCTCTAAAAGCCTCTCCTTGAGTGAAAACTCCCACCTCCAAACTGTATGTTTGTCTTCCTTTTATCATCAAAAAGGTAAATTAGTTTCATAACTACCTTCTAGGTCAAAATTTGAAATAGTTACATCAATTAGTTAATGCTAACTCAAAATTTTTAAAGACAATTAACCCAAAAATAGCAAATCGGATTTGGGGAAATTTGGTGAATTTCTGAAATTTGGGTCTCAAAGACATATCTCTCGATCCGAAACACCTGTGCAAAACATGAGAGAGGTTGTTTTAAATGAGTCCATGAAGAATAAAAATCTCTCTTGGTTTTTAAAAATTCTCCTTAAATTGATTGAAATCCACGCTATAAATTTGTGATTAAAACAGTAAATTATTAAATATTTCAAACCTTGAAAAATAGGCCACAAAGATGAATTCAAATCTCTCAAACGATAACACTAATTGCAAAAATGAGAGTGTTTTTTGTGAATGGGTCTGTTTTGGACAAAAACCTCTTTTTGTTTTCCATAATTCGTTTGCATCACCTCGTAATCTGCTCCCAATGATAATGACAAAAATAGGAAAAACGGAGCTACTACAGGAATCTCCTCATGAAAATATTTGAAAAATGACTAAAAAATGAGGATTAGATTATAAATAAAAACTTGAAAAAAAATTTATTATAAGTTTTTGAAAGCTTAAAGATATATATATTAACTAATAATCCCAAAGAGGAACCTTAAAACCCATAAAAATAAAATAAATCTAACCATTAAAAGCATTAAATCAAACAAAAAGTATCGATTGCCAAAAATTCTCAAAACCAACTTAAAATGTAAAATCATAGTAAACCAATGCTTGAAAAAATAAGACAAATAACCAAAGAACAACATCTAGTTATAACATCTGGCTCCTGCTGCGGGATGAAAGCCTCCTTGTGAGGTTTTAAGAACCTGTAGACCTTGTGCCTTATTCATTGGGTGATGGAGTCATTTTCCAAATCTCTGCAACTTTCTCAAACTCTGAACACATACCTATGAAGTGACAAAATACTGCTACAACCTAGCATACTGAAAAGAATCTACATGCTTGTATAGCGAGCTTATTCTGTTATTTACTCCTACTTATAATCGGAGGAAACAACCCAAACAAGTGTAATCATACTTCCAGTGAAGCCAAAAAACCATTTGACTAAGAATCATAATTCCATGCATGCCATTGTTTGAGAAGACCCACAACAGATGTGATAAATGCAATAAAGAGTCTGTAGGCAGCTGATACTTATGACTAGAAATATGAAGTATTCCAAAAGCTGGAACATTGGAAACCTTTGAAAAATACAACTCCATCCAAGAAGCCATGGGATCATGAAACTCATGCAAAATTATTCCTTCATGTTGTTCAAAAAGAATGGACTGCAAATGGGTGTCCTCAATTATCAATACTCCATGAGATAATGCAATAGGAGAATACTATATAAAATCTTCGACTCTATTGAGGTTATCTTGTTTTATATCTTCCACTAACTCAAGCTGACTGATTTCAGAAGAGTGTTGCTCAACTAATGAGGACTGAAAGAATGGTTGTAGTATTTCTTTATATCCATAAAAAATTGGCATATTTTCATAATGGTTTTGAGCAACAAAGTTATCACGGCCATGGCTATTAGATACATCTAATATTATATTCAAAGTATCTACGGTCTGGTTGCTATCAATTTGAGAGTCAAAGCAATTCAAAACTTTTTTTTGTTCAATAAAAATATTGGAATATAATTCACCTACAATCAGTTTCTGTTGATCATGGAACTTCCGATCTAAAACTTCAATGTCTTCATCATATTCATCATAAAAAGGCTGATTTGAAAAAAAATTAGCATGATCTTCCTCATCATTATCATCTTTTTTATCTAGATTTGAAGTAAAGGGTACATAAAGAGAAAGAAAGTCCTCTTGTTGTTCCTCCTTGGAAATAGATGATCTCTGCAAATCTAGTTCTTCATGGTTGGCACAATTTCCTTTTGTCTGCAAATCTGAAAGCTGGGGATTACCCTTACTGATTTCCATTGGCATTTGACCAAAAGACAACTGATCATAGTGTTTTGTATCTAAAGAAACCAAATCTTCGGGTTTATAATAATCAGAATTAATGATAATAAAACAACCTTCAACTTCTTCATTATTCACTTCTAGTTCATATTTATGGGAAAACCTATCATCTTGAATATCATTAGAGAACTGATGAAGATTGTTAGGGACCAATTCTTCTCTATCTATATCTTCAATCTCATCATGCAATTCATATTCCTCACAACAATTTTCAAATAGAAGATCTAGCGGATAATATCATTGATAATGATGATGAAAAACAATATGAAACTCCTTCAAAGAATGAATGCTAGCAGTGGGAAGAGATTGACACCATTCACGAGCATGTTCTTCTAAAGAAAATTTGAACATCTTGATTAAGACATCCTCGTGAACAAAATCATGTTCAAGCATGCATTTATGAAAAATTTAATAAGTGCCCACGAGGATGTTCATACTTGTTTCCTCTGAATCTAGGAAGATAATCACCCCACTCAATTATAGAAAGCGTTGGATGTGGAAAACCAGCAATATTTGGGAAATAACAAAAAGCATACCTCGCAGCCACAATGGTTTCCATGCTCATTGACATCTTGAATCGGTGGAGTGGCCAACAAATCTTTCTTCCGTGGAGTCACCGGTGAAAAACTGTAGTCTAAAATCTTTTCTGAATTTGTTCACCTCTCAAAATCAGATGAATAATGATATCCCAGGGAAGATATACTTCTGCTTCATCCTCGGCAACGGCGCCAAAGATGTTTGTGCTAGAAATTGTTCCTAGACTACCACAAGAACAAGCTAACACAATCTCAAACAGAAATAGAATAAAATTGGTTTTTGGGGTTTAGGTTTAAAAATTCATCAGCAAGGAGGTAATAAACATTCAAAAGCTAATACATAGCTAAATCATGCACAAGTTAGATAAACTGGGGATCAAACACATTCCAATAAGTCATAAACATTACACATAAAATAATAATTCCATCCACAGGCTACAAGCATTTACATGAATAAAACCTTTAAACAAGAAATGAAATTGTAGACTAAGCAATCAACTAGATCAGAAATGAAGCAGCATGGCGGGTAAAAAGGCTTATCAGTTTATATATAATCAAAAACAGTCATCCACTTACATAAGAGTTATAAGTGCTAGCTTGAGATATCAAAGCTCCAAAAGCCTCTCCTTGAGTGAAAAATCCCACCTCCAAACTGTATGTTTGTCTTCCTTTTATCATCACAAAGGTAAAGTAGTTTCATAACTACCTTCTAGGTCGAAATTTGAAATAGTTACATCAATTAGTTACATGCTAACTCAAAAAATTTAAAGACAATTAACCCAAAAATAGCAAATCGGATTTAGGGAAATTTGGCGAATTTCTGAAAATTTGGGTCTCAAAGACGCCTCCATATATCTCGATTCGAGACGCCTGTGCAAAAACTGGGAGACATTTTTTAAAATGAGCCCATGGAGAACAAAAACCTCTCTTTGTTTTTAAAAATTATCCTTAAATTGATCGGAATCCGTGCCGAAAATTTGTGACTAAAACAGTAAATTATTAAATTTTTCAAACCCTGAAAAAGAGGCCACAAAGATGAATTTGAATCTCTCAAATGATAACAGCTATTACAAAACTGAGAGAGGTTTTTGTTAATGAGTCTATTGTGGACAAAAACCTTTTTTTTTTTCCAAAATTTGTTTCCATCACTTTGTAATCTGCTCCCAATGATAATGACAAAGTGATGGAAACAAATTTGTTTACATCACGACAACGTAAGTAACATAGTAATAACCGCATCGAGTAATATGGAAGCAAGACATAAGAACAGCTTATGACAATACAACAGTACAATCAAAGTATGACACATTCCGCAAAGTTCAATTAATGTCCAGCATAAATAGTTTTGACTAACGTAATAAAAATATATATATTTTCAATTTTCAAAGACATTACACTTTATATTAATTTTATTATACATTATAAAAACTGTACATTAGTTTTGACTAGCCCTAATAAAAACATCATTTTACCTTATTTTTATCCAAACAAAAAATATCCAGATAATATTTAAATATTTTAAAAATTAACAACAATAATAAATTATACAAGAACAATATAAAATATAAATTTTACTAAAACATACTAATTAGAAAACTGAAACCATAATCTCATATATAAAATCTAAATTTTAATTAGAAACCTGAAACCATAATTACTGCAAAGTTTTGATACTTGAAAAACTTAAACAATAATCATTACAAAGTATAAAAATATACTTAATTATAATTATAACTATTTACAACACATGTAATGTTAAGGTTGTTAATCAAATTCTTGAAAGTTTCAATTTTGTCAAGATTTTGGGTTGCTCTTACAAACTTCAAAACTTTTAAAAATGTGAAAACATTATATATGTATAATTTTATAATTTTGATCTATGTTAAATATCAAAATGTTTATTTAAAAATTTAAAAAATAAACAATAAATTGTCAAAAGAAATAATTATTAATACATATTCCAACTTTTATTAATTTATTAAAAAAACATAATAACACTTGATGTATTCTAATTTTTTTTTAATATATAATATTTAGGTCAAAGGTATTTTCCCTATGAAAACGTATTCTCTAAATAATAGCTCGGCGAGTTTCAACATAATGCAGAGCGGAACTTTGCTTTCTTGAGTATAGACCATTTTCATCTAAAATTAGGTGAATTTTTTTTTCAAAATTTGGTCAAAATTGTTTAATATGTAGTTTTAAGTGATTGGAATTGTATAATCTGAATTTATTTCTGCAATAAAAATTGTAATTTTAACACTACCAATTTCATTTTCAATAACAAATCGTCTTAGACCAAACTTACCAAAAAAAAAAGTGTAAATAATCTGAAAATTAACCAACTCCTTTTTTATACAAATAAAATATAAAATATTGTATTAATTATAAAGAATAAATAACATTTGAGTGGTTTCTGAAAGTAGCACCGCATTAGTTGTCAATGCTTCCTCGGCGAGTTCCAACGTGGGAGGTCGTCGGCGGGTTCCAACATGGGAGGTTAAGCGGAGCGGAACTTTGTCTTTTATTTTTAAACGAATATAATATTTTCTATATCTATTAATTACAAAGAATAAATAATATTGGGGTTGTTTATAAAGTGCCAACTTGGCAAGGACTATAATCTTATGTGTGGTCTAATAATGACAACTATGCAGTATGAAACCCATAGTGACAACGGTGTATAGAAAGGTATTGATGTATGTAGCACCGTAACCGTTTTCACTTTTTAGGAAAACTCGTTTTCGAAGTTTCAATGTTACAGGGAACTCGGAAATTTGTAGGGAATTTTTTCAATCTAACGGAAACAGTTTCTGATGGTTGAGAACTTATTAGGAACTTTTACTCTCTAAAATCGGAAATCGGGGACTTTCTTTGTGCATTTCCTTCACTAGATGGTCATGTTGGTTGTTAACAACATTCTTATTTTCTTGCCACCCTACATAAACATGGTTGACTCACAATTTTTCTTTAGAAAACTAAGTTGCAATAAAAGTCTTTTTTGTGTTACCTTGTTGAGTTAGTATATCTCGTGCTAGAGTATCCATTCATCCTTACTCTAATCAATCATAAATGTAAGTCTATTTTTTACTTTTTATATATTATTAAATAAAAGAAAATAAATTTATTATTTTACTATTTACTTTAAGAATAAAAAGTAAACTTTTAACTAATTGGAAACTGTTTTAAATCTTACTTTAAAACTAAATTCATATATTACATTTAAAATAAATTTATCTGATTTTTTTTATAATAATTTAAATTTGAATATTTAAACATTTTTGCAAATAGTATAAAATGTTTGTAAACTTTATAATATTATAATACATTTTAATCATATTTGACACAGAACTAAAAACTTACTCTATATATATAGCCACAAATATAGGGACTATAACTTCTAAAAGTCTCCATTTTAGAAAGAGCCTACCTTATATAATGAATGACCTGGATGGTAATCTTGATTTTATTGTCATTTCCATATGTTAAGAGGTTCTAGTTACAATCCTAATACAAGGGATAAGTTAAATCATCTTATTTATGTAGATGTTTCTTTTCTTTTCTGTGATTCTTCTCTTCTCATGTTTTTTTAATTATTTTATTTTTATATTTTTCATATTTTTTTAATATATTTTGTTGATCTTCCCAACCTGTTGTTTCCTGCAAATTTGGGGGAAACTTCTAGATATATTTGATACTTGTACCCGCGTTCCCTACGCTCCCATGTTTTGGAAACATGTGCAACATAGGTATCTGTGTTTCAGAAACATGTGCAACATAGGTATTGATGTCGATGGAGGAGGTATTGATGTCGATGGAGGACCAGAATCAATCTTAGAGCTTCTCATATATTATGAGAAGAGCTAAAGTATAAACTTGTTATAAAAACATTAGGGATGGAGAAGATTTGATATGGATTAAATTTGTGATATATCAAAGGTTTTATATTCTATGTTTATGTCCTATGTCTATATTTTTGAAAGTTTTTTAATTGTGGTCAAACTCCTCAATTTTATTAGGGTTAAACCAGTTGCATGTACAATTGTAAAATTTAGGTTCAAATAATTATTGAATAATAAAATAATAAGTGAAAAATGGTGATTAATATAAAGTTGAGGTATTTAATTTTTATGGAAGATAATGTGCTTTCATATATATTTGGCTATGTCTAAGTTTTGGTAGGGGTCATACATCTCGAGTTATGCTGACATCAATAAGGGACTACAGAATTTGATTGGGAGACCAAACCTCCTTGTTACATTGCCAAAGTGTTTAACATGGAGATTATATTGACTTGTCTCCACTCCTAAACCCTTCAATTGAAGATTCAAAAATCTCATTAGTAAAATTTGGACTAGCATAAGTAAATGCTTCACTTGAGGGTTTGGAGAACGAACCTCCAACATATCATGAATCTCTTCCCCCTCTCTTTTTCATCTAGTTTCCATTCTATTAAAGATGTTGAGGGAGTGGAACTTGATATGGAACATGGCATCCTAGCCAATGAGCTTGGAAGTGAAATGTAGATAGTTGGAACATGACTAAATGTTGGCATTGTTGACATGATAGGATTTGATGGAAAACATGGTGTGTCATTGGTCAAATTTATATACTTTGGTTGTATTGTTGTTGTATGAATTATTTTCCAACTTGACAAATTCCTACACTTCACTAGTCATGTGGGAATAGGAATTACTAACTCACTAGTTTCATTTCGATGATTCCATGCATGTTTCACTGCCTTAGCTTTATGCATCCCTTATGTGGGTGTAGGTTCCTTCCTCTCTTATTTTTTATCTCTCTCTTGTAAATTTCCCATCAAAGGGATGATTTGTTTTTTTTATGTTTGAATATATTGTTTCAAACTATGATGGGAAATATTACAAAATTATTTTATGATCAACTAGTGCTTTTTTATTTGTTCAATTGCAAAAAAATCTCATTGAGGCTCATGATTTTGAAATTTTATATTTCCATAGTGCATACATGTTACCTTGAACTATGAAGTCCACAAACCCCTATGACCAAGAATTGATCCTCATAAACACCCTAATTATAATATAACAACCCTAAATGAAGAATATAGAGCTCAAGGGCCATGGATAAGGCATTGAACAAGGACATGTGTCCTCTTTAAAGGACCTTTGGCCTCTCAGTGGGAATATGGTATCGATAGGAGATTTTGCAAGCCAAGTATTGGTCTCTAGTCCTTGACCACGATAAAGGGAGGAAAGTAAGGGCCTTATTCCCTGAATCTAAGCTTCTCTAGATTGAACACCATAAATTAATCCCCAAAACATCGTATAGGGATTCTTTATGTGATATTTGGCCGACAATTGGTAATATAGATCTTTTGCCTAGGAATTCTTATGCACTATAAATGGATATATATGTCTTTACAATGGTTAGGGAGGAAAACAAGTGCCTTTAGCCGAAATGAACCTTCTTAGGCTACCAAGCATCATGAATGAGGTGTCAAATTAGGATACATGACTTATCTAAGTGTTGTTGTCCTCCAAATGAGAATATAATCACCATTATGAGTTTTTGTAGATAGGTGTTTATGGCTTGACTTAGTTAAGGGAGCAAATTAAGACCTTGGACCCTAAAAAGACACCTTTAGCCTCAATATGGGGAATATGCACCATTAGGAGGTTTCATGCACCACAAATGGGTATCTAGGCCTTAACAATGGTTGGGGGAGGAAAAAAAGAACTCAAGGCTAGATACAAAGCTTCTCAAACTCAAGAACCATAAATGTGGCATCAGACTAAGATACAAGACCTCTTTAGGGGATCATTGACCTCTAAATGGGAACATGGATGCCATTAGGAGGTTTTGTTCACTATTGATTGATTTGAGGACCTTAACCATGGTGAAGGAAAGAAAACAAGGGCCTTAAAACATAAATGAATTAGATTCTCAAGCTTAATCACCATGAACAAGGCCTTAGACCGTCGTATAAGATCTCTCTAGGGTATATTTTACCTCCAACTGGAAAAATATGTGCACCATTAGGAGATTTTACACACCATAGATGGGTTTAGGGACCTTAATCGTGATTAGAGGAGGAAACTAAGGACATAGGCCCAAAATGAATCTTCTTAGTCTCATGCATCGTGAAGAAGCCGTTGACCACAACATAATCCCTCTCTAAGGGATATTTTCCCTCCAAGTGGGAATATGGGTAGAATTAAGAGATTTTGCACACCACGGATGGGACTAGTGTCCAGCTTGACCGTGATTGAAAAATGAAACTAGGAACTTAGGCCCTAAATGAATTTTTACTCTCAAGAACAATGAATAAAGGCATAAGCAACCACATAGATTCTCTATACGAGATCTTTAGCACCCAAACATATGGGCAAGAACTTGAGGTTTTTGACACTACATATAAGTCTTCAGGACTTCATAATCTTAAGGGGTAAAAAATAAGTTCCTTAAAGGCCTCACATTAATCTTCTTGATCTTTAAGTGTCATTAAAGACTCCTTAAAGCATAACATAAGACCTTTGTAAGGGATAGTTGGTCCTTAACTAGCAATAAAGGCACCATCAGGAATATTTTCACACAATAGATGGGTCTCCAGGGCTTAGCCATGATAGAGGGAGGAATACAAAATTCCTAGGAATTAAATGAAGCTTCCAAGCTTAACCTCCAAGAATGATGCTTCTAACCTCTGTATAATACCCTTCTAGTGGATCATGGCTCTCAAGTGGAAAAAAAAATGAGTATTAGGAGGTCATCGTGAGATTAGAGTTCACAACTACTAGCATCGTAATTATGTACCAGATTATTTTCTACGATATGAACCATACTTGTCTACGTGTTTCGAACCCTCAAACTAAGGTTCTTCATCAAGGCAAAACCGTTGTCAAAGCTCTATACCAATCTCTTCTTTTGATTCATATAGATCATTTATTTTAGTGGGCTAACATTAAAGTTATTGTGAATTTTGGCTCATAGATAGGACTTTGATTTATTTTATCTTTTATTGTTTTTGTTTATTTTAAAAGATGACGAATCTCTTGAGAATTAATCTTAGTTGGTTAAGACAAGAATCCAGGTACAACTCATGATAAGACCATCATCTAGATTTAAGGAATTGGGTTACCTTTTTAACCTCAATAGCCTCTCTTATCTTCCTTTTTTACATGTTATCAATTCTTGAGAGGATCTCAATTCTTTCAATTTGGATAGGGTTCCTAATATTGTTTGAATGTTCTGCAAGTGTCGATTTCTTGTGCATATTTTGTAGAATATCTATGCAATTCTGTTTTATTCTTGTTTGGAAGGTTTTTCTAGTATCACCTATGTATACGTTATCACATGCAAAAGGAATCTTGTACACAAGTTGTAAAATACCTACGCAATTCTGTTTTATTCTTGTTTGGAAGGTTCTTCTAGTATCACCTATGTATACTTTATCACATGCAAAAGGAATCTTGTACACACGCTTGTGTAGACACATATTTACTATATCTTTTGCATCTTTTGAAGATTCTTAATATTGTTTGGAGGAGTTAATATCGTGCTAATCTTTTTCTTTTTTAGTATTCTGGAGATTTTGTCTATTGTTCCTTGTATGTAAGGTAGGAATACTTTCTAATATTCTTTACTTCAATCCCTTTAGTGATCCTCTATTATCATCTTTCTACGTTTATGAAGGCCTTGTTTATTTTATTTTTAGTGTATCCATTGTTGCAAAAGACCTTCCGCAAGTGCTATTTTTCTTGGCTCAGGTGCTTATTGTCAGAAATCCTACTGGATCTTGTGATAAGTGTGTTTAGGAGACCCATCTTCTAGCTTGGGTGGTGGTGATAATCTACATGCAAGTACTTGTTTATATGTGTTCTCTTCCTATATAATTTATGAACTATGGCACCATTAGGCTTTATTATTACCAGGATGTCTAGAAACGATAATGAGTGATCTTCTTCAACTTCCATGGTGAATATTATGGAGCTTGATTGATTGTTTAAATGGTCCATGAATTTCTAAAGCTCTTCTTTCCTATGGGGCCATTTTGTGTTTATGTCATCAACATACCTCACCCACCAGTCTGGCTACAAGCTAAAGAAGTCAAATGTTTTTTTTTATCAAGGTTCTATGTAAATAAGTTGGCCACTACTTATGAAAAAGGGGAATCCATTTCTACTTTACACGTGTGCTCATAAAGATTTCCATGAAAGAGAGAAAAAAGTGGATTTTAGACATAAGCCTACCAATTTTGTTGTTTGAGGGTATGCCAAGTCTTCAATCACCTTCATTTCCTCATTTATGGGGATCATGGTGTATAGTGAAACCACATCAAAGCTAAGGAGAATATTCCTCACCAAAGGATTCAATTTTTTGGATAAGAACTTTGCTAAAGTGTACAATGGTGAGCTTATTGTGTCAACACTAAGTCTTAATGGCGCCCCTTCATTGTGTATGTTATGGGTGTCATGATGTTGTTTTTTATGTTTTTATTTTATTTCACTATCCAACTATCCAACTATGAGTCTTTAATAGCTTCAAAGACTTCTTTGGCAATGTAATTAGTAAAGTTCCTACTTAATTTCTTATAACATCCATTGTAGTTCAAATGGTCATGCATTTTATCTATATCATAATTCTTATTCATGACAATTTTTTCTCCACCTTTATCATATTTTAATATTATGTTTCCTTCATCATCATTTAGCATCTTAAGCTCCATGCTTTCCTCTTTGTTGATATTACATTTCGAAGGTTTCACCCTTCTTAACGCAATTACAAATTCCTACCTAACTGTCATTGCCTCATTTTATACAAGATATTTTAAACGAAATTCGATAACACATATTATATCTTCGATTGGGATTTTTCTTGGTGCCACCGCAAATTTAAGACCTCATTCAAGAAGTTTGAATGCATTTTTATCCATCTGAACATTTGACAGATTTGCTACTATTCTGTTAAAACCAAGATTGCCTGTAGCATTCTTTCCTGCACTATTGTTATCGTGGTTATCTGCAGTAGAATGCTCCATTAGATTATCAAATTTCGTGAGAAGTTTTTTTAACCATAAATTGATTTATGGGAATTGACCATGGCACTTAGAATAAAACAAGGGACTTTTGCAATAAATAAAGTTTTACATACTTAAAATCCATGAATAAGATTTTACTCGCTAAGAGAGAGTGTTGATGTTTGTAGCATTTGGAGAGGTACTTCCACATGGTTATGTTTCTAACAGGTGAAATTCGTCATTAATACCTTTCAGACTTAGGAAATTCACTTTAATTAAGTGATTATTAAAGTAAATGACTTTTTAGATTAATTGAGAGATTAATTAAGTGCCTAAGTTTTAGGCACTATTAAATTAAGTTAATTAAGTGAATCCTGGATATTGATATCAAGTAAATGAGATCTAATCTTAAATGTTGGAGATAGGGTTTTGGTTCATCTCAATACTATAAAAGAAAACCTAAGTGAGAGGAGTAAACACACACACACACAAAGTGACATAGTGATATGTCATTGTATTGGTTGGAAAAGGACTTTCATCCAGGTGTGTAGGGGCAAGGTTTGAGAAAAGGAGCAAGGGGCGACAAAGGATTAGCATCCAAGTGTGATTGGCCATCCTATTTTTTTATTTTTTGTATTATTCCTTAGATGGACCATTATCCCAAGATGAGAGCCTAGATTTTATCTTAATATAATAACATCAATACTTGTTTTCCCTTGGGGGTTCTTACCCAAAAATTATGTGTGCACATGTGTTTGGTTTCCTGATTTTCTTCCACTGCATAATTCTTTAATAATTCCAATCATTGTAAATTTCTCCGTTGAAATTTTATTTAGGTGTTGGTTTTAGAAATATTAAGATGGTATGAGATCCGAGAGTCTTAAAAGGAATATAGGTTGCACAAAATCATTATTTTACATCGCATGAAATTTTGTATTTTTGCAGGCTGCAGGTAAATTAATAAAAAAAAGAGGGATCGTATAGTCATCGTATATGCCCTATAATAACCTTCGTACGGTCATACAGTCATGTGGGATATTTGTCGAGAGAACAATTGGGCATGAAAAGAGCAATTGGTAGTGGAGGAAACCACTATAGCAACCACCAGTGGGAGAGAGTGTGAGAAGGATCCATGGGAATATGTGGTTGGGAGTTGAAACAAGACGGTGCTGGTGCTAGCTACAACAATAGCCATGAGAGAAGGTGACACAGGCTAAAGAAGCAAGATGAGCAAGGAGTAGGGTGGATCCACAAGTGGAAGCAGCTTCCAACAACATAGGTGATGGTAGAATTGGCTTGGAAATTACATGGGTGCATGGGAAGCTACAATAATCAATGGTGGAGGAGTGAAAAGGGAGCCGACAACTAGAAACTGCTGCAAGGGTAGCAACTGTAGTTGTTAGCAAATTAGTCGTGATAGGCTGCAATATGGAGATGACAAAGAGACAAATGGAGTCAGTGATAGGTGCAAGGGTGTTCTAGATGTGGAAGTGACGAAGCGGGAGGTGGCAGGTGATTCGTACAATATGAGAAAGGATGGCTAGGAGGTGTTATCACGAATCTTATAGATGCCCCGTGAGGTGATCCTATTCAGGACGGAAGAGGAAAGGCATCTAAAGTCATGACCTACGATACCCAGGACTTCTGAAAGAACTCGGACGTCACACCAGTCAAGGATACTTATGTAGAGTATTTGTCCATGGTATTGTATTAAGAGATGTTATTTTGGAGAATTATATTATCCCACATGCAATATGTGAGAGTAATTCTTCCTCGTCTCTTAGTATATAATAGGGTCAAGTGAGTCTCTACCTATCATGTATTCTTGATGTACTAGTGGTACTATTGTGACACTATTGTACATCATCTATATTTTTTGGGGTATTTGTGCTTTGCTCTCTTGTATGATTGGAGAAGACATTCTGGAGATAATAAAAAACTACCTTCCCTTGGATGTAACCCATTAGGGTGAACCACGTATATTGGTGTTCTCTTGTCATTTTCTTTTCTTGTTCTTATCTTTTATGATATGTTGTTGGTTGCTTAAATAGGTTAACTAGTTTAGCTTGACTCTACTATTCTAACATGGTATCAAAGCGGGTTTCTATGACCTAGTACCTACTATAGCTTTCAATCAATAACGATTATTATTTGGGCATTGTCATTTTGTTGTAATTTTGCTTTCTATCTGGTAGCCATTAGGCTTCTCTTCAGATCTTGGCATATTTCTACATTTTTTTTTATCCTAACCCTAACTTGTTGTGTAAGATTTTTGCAGAATTTTTTCAAGGGTTTTCTAATGTTTTTTCTGTAGATCTACATGATTTCGAGGCTCTCCTCAAGGAGATCTTTCTTCCGATTATAAAAACAGCAGTTATTAAAAAGGGTCGTAACTTGGTCATTTTTTACCAAAATTTTTATTATAGCCTGTTTTTGGAATTGGAACATCCATTTTGGATACACCCATGTGACCAGAACAGAAAACTAGGCATTTATGGGCTTCCTTTTGGTAATAAAAACGACAGTTATAAAAAAAGGGCCGTAACTTGGTCATGTTTTACCAGGTTTTTTATTATAACCTATTTTTGGAATTGGAACAACCATTCCAGATCCATCTACATGACCAGAACAGAAAATTGAGCATTTATGGGCTTCCTTTCGGTAATAAAAACAACAGCTATAAAAAAGGGCCGTAACTTGGTCATTTCTTACCGGATTTTTTTATTATAACCTATTTTTGGAATTGGAACAACCATTATGGATCCACCTATGCAACCAGAACAAAAGACTGGACTTTTCTGGGCACATTTTTTCACATTGTTGTAAGTGAAAGTTTCTCCTCTTTTCTTTATTGTGTTTCTAACTATGCTTTTGCAGATTCAGATCAGTAAAGTGTAACTGTTTTCAAGTTCTTCACTGTTTTTCTATCATTTTTCAGTATTAGGGTTTCTTATTTCTTGACAAAATTTCACTCCTTATGACTTCCAAAGTAGCTTATGTTCCTGAATTAGTTGGTTCTAACTATCTTTCCTGGAAGAGAAAGATGATTGATGTTCTCAGGAGTAAGAATCCTTGGAGGCTAGTTAATGGTGAACACATGACACCTACTGTTGTTGATGATTTGGCTATATGGGAAGCTAAAAGTGATCAAGCAAGGGGGTTCATTAGTCAAACTATTGCAGATAGTTTTCAAATAAGTATTGAGGCAGAAGACAGCCCGGTTCAGGTATGGAAAATTCTTTCCTCTTTATTTGATAAATCTAATGATGTTTCTGCGTATTATCTTGAAAAGAATATCTTTGACCTCGAACCTCCTGACTTTGAAAGAGTTGAGTTATATCTTGCTAAATTAAAAACTTTAGATGAGAAATTAAATAGTTGTGGTAAAGATTACAAGAAAACTCACACTGCCCTTATTATTCTTGTAGAACGTAAAATGTCATCTTTTTTTGATATGTTCATCCAAACTAGGAATAGAGCTTTAGAATTGTCTCAAAGTAATATGAAGCAAACTTTTGATGATTTTTGTAATGGATTGATCAACGAGCAAGAAAGGTTAATTGTTTCAGGACAACTCACGCCTAAGAAAGCTCTAACAGCACTTAATAAGAATCATAAGAAAAGTTTGTTAGCATTGGATATACATCTTAGAACCTCAACATTTGTTAGCATTGGATATTGCATTGAAAGCTACACCCACCAGGTGGTGGGTTGCTCATAAGAAATTTATTTCAAGATGGTCCCAATGTCGACAACTGCTAAAAATAAGATTTGGTGAAAAATTGCTTATACTAGCAAAAAATACATGGGATTTATGAATATTTTTTACCACATTGAAAATTTTCACACAACATGGAAGACATCCCACGGGGGCTTCACTTGTTGACCAATATCCTATCACGTTAGTTCATATTGTGGGTTTTAAAATTATAAAAAATTGAACCAATATATTGTAGGTATTGGGGGGGATGAGGGGTTTAAGGTGGGGGTGGGTAGGGTGGTTTATAAGGATTGAGGTATAAAAATGGGTGGGAAGGAGGTTTTAAGTCTTGGGAGGGGGTTTCAACAAAAAGAGTTAGGGTCAATATCTCTGGAAATTAAGGGTATTCTTTAATATCCCATGATCGCACGTGCTATGTGACAAGTTCACTAAGTGAATTCCCCATGAGACATCCCCATGATAATAATGGGTTCATCAATTCATACACGCTTTGGACATGATACGAAGAAATCAATATACATCGGTTGAGCTGTGACAAGAAACTTTAGAATGGGAAGATCTTTCTACTAGCTTCATGCAAACTCTTAGCTTTGCTAATGAAAATGTGATAGTTGATGCTTCTCTGCAAGTCATCAGAACCAAGATTTTTGAAGACGTCCCTGTTTCGATGTCGATTTTTCTTCAGAGTAGTGCGGCAATTCAAAATTGGATGGAATGCTATAACATAACTAATGAGCATGATGATGATGATATGCATGATATACATATTCTTGAATCTGAGGGTAGTAGAGCAGTGGAAGGATCAAGCTTATCAAATGATAAATTTCTAAATCCCTTAAGAACAAAGAAGATGAATATCAGTTCTCTAGAAAACCCAAACTTCGCCAATATTGGAGACTATTGGGATGATGAGACATTAGGGAAGATTACATATTTATTGCATGAATTCCAGGATATATTCCCAACTAAGTTCTTGAAAATGAAATGGATTATTGGTGATATAGAAGAAATCAATATTCCCCTGAAGCCCGACGCAAAACCTGTCAAGTAGCGATCATATAGACTAAATCCAAGATATAAAGAGAAGGTCAATAAAAAGTTAGACATGATGCTAGATGCAGGAATTGTAGAACCTGTCAAAGAATTAGAGTGGATTAGTCCTATGGTTCTTCAAGACAAGAAAACTGGTGAAGTCCATATTTGTGTCGACCTACAAAAATTGAATTATGCCTTTCTACATGATCCATTTCCTACCCCTTTCCTAGATGAAGTATTGGAAAGCGTTGGAGGGAAAGAAGTGTACTCGTTTACCAATGGATTCTATGGGTACCATCAAATAAGGATTAAAAAGAAGATTGGTACAAGACAAACTTTGTGATAGAATGGGGTTGCTTCCAATATATGGTAATGCCATTCAGACTTAATAACACACCAACTATTTTTTTCTATAATTGTAGTAGTTTCTTTTAAAGATTTTATCCATAAATTTCTTTAAGTATACTTTGATGATTGGATGGTTTATGGGCTAGATAAAAATCGTATTGAGAATATCATAAACATGTTGGACAAATGTAGACAATTCCAAATTTCTCTTAATTTAACGAAGTGTATTTTATGTGCTCCTTTTAGTATTTTGCTAGATCATGTGGTCTGTCATGACGGAATGTTCATGGACCCTACCAAGATTGAAATTATTGTCGACCTACCCCCACCTATGACAGTTTAAAAAATAAGAACTACTTTGGGACATACAAGGTATTACATAAAATTTATCAAAGGTTATGCCGAGGTCAAAGTTCCAATGGAAAAATTGCTGAAGAAAGATGTTAAATTCCAATGGAATGAGTAGTGTCAAAAAAGTCTCGATATCCTCAAATACAAGATGGCCCTAGATCCTATACTAATATTTCCATATGGGAAAAAATAATTTCATGTACATGTCAATGCTTCATTTTCGTGCTCAACGTAGTACTTGCCCAACCAGGTGAGGGTTCTCTTGATCACCCCATTGCATTTGCTAGTAGAAAACTATCGACGACAGACAGGAACTATACCACTAGTGAGAGGAAGGGACTTGCTATGGTATATTCTCTCTAGAAGTTTCCCAATGATTTGTTTGTGGGTATTTCAAGATGTTTATAGACCATTATGCATTAAAATATTTGCTCAATAAGCTAGTGTTGGGGGGGAGATCTGTTAGTGGTTTCTGTTATTCCAAGAGGTTGATTTTGAAATTATTGTCAAGCTAGACCAACTAAATGCAGGACCTGACCATTTGTCGAGCTTAGAAATGGAGAAGAGCCTACTAGTATCAAGGATTGTATTCCTGACGCACAATTATTTACAATCAAAATTATTGATGATCACTACAAGCACATTGTACAACTCTTGACTACAGGATATGCACTAGAAGGATTTAGTACAACACAAAAAATAATTAGTGGTAAAATTTGCATAGTTCCAGCTGATGGAGGGGAAGTTATATAAGATGGGAGCAAATGAAATACTATGTCGTTGTGTCTTGGAACAAGTGCAACCCATGATGTTGAATGAAACACATGTTGG
Source organism: Pseudotsuga menziesii (assembly GCA_001517045.1). Classification (NCBI taxonomy): domain Eukaryota; kingdom Viridiplantae; phylum Streptophyta; class Pinopsida; order Pinales; family Pinaceae; genus Pseudotsuga; species Pseudotsuga menziesii. The sequence goes on along the minus strand of LPNX010328359.1, from coordinate 649,505 downwards.
TGTCCTCACGAAGCTCTGAAATTATCTTGACATGTGCTTCATTCTGCTTCGTCGATTGAGTTAACTCATAAGTTAACTGAGCTAATGTTGGCTACGGTGGTGTAAATGGATCTGGGGACTGGTTAAAATCCTGTGGAGGACTCATTTCTGTTGAAGGCGGATCCAAATCGACAGTAGGAAGGGGGTCTTCAAGGCTAATACCCTGAACAAATGCAGGAATGTACATCTAATCTGTGTCCTTGAGTAACTCGTTATAAAGGATGGATAGTGCTAAGAGGGATGAGTTTGGGTCATTTTTCTCTACCTCGGCCTCATCATACGAATGACCAGTCTGCTCATCAAGCTGAACTACAGTCTGGGTATTGGGCTGAAACATACGCTGAACACTTTTAGCCTTCTGTATCCTAGTACGATGTCATGAAAAGGGCATAAATTCAACAGACACAGGACTAGCAGGGGTATCTTGCACAGGTGAATTAGGTTCTGAGACATCTTCATCAAGGCGAAAAAAATCAGGGTTTTCTACAGGTGAGGTTGGTCTTGACTCAGGCTGAAAAAGACGAGACCGGTTATGAATATTAAGTTGGGGATTAAGCACTTTGAACACAAAGGTTTCCCAAGACAGGTTTCATTCTTTAAGCCGATCCGGGATTAATAGTTTGATTATACTCTGATGGTACAAACTACTCTTAGGATGAAGAGTATTCCTTCTGACCAAATTCAACATTTTCTCTAAGCTATGAGGGAAAAAGAAAGGGAAATTCAAACATCTATTATCAACAAAGTGGGCTAATAACCGAAGGTGACAAGACTTGAAAACGCTAAATTTACCCTTGCACGTAACCAAATGAATGATGACTGTCAAGAGCTTGATCTACTCCAATTGTATCCAGTTGTAATGGTAGCCTTTCACACCTGTTACATACCAAAACTCAGGCTTCAAAGAAAAATTATGTGATGCTTGCGGAACGAACCATTGTTTATGCCATTTCTCACCCTCTTGAGGAATCTTAGTGGTGCGGGAAATCGACTCTTTAGTGACTTGAGAAGAAAGGTTACCTGCTTTGGTCATCCTCCCATCGAACCCTATTGCAAATAGCAATGAGATATCCTCGTCGTAACCTTGTAGCGAATGGAGGAATGTGTTCCAATCGGCTCGAAAAAAAACTTCCCTACACTCCCTAAACTCTATCATTTGAAACTGATCTTGGTAACTTTCAGGCTCGAATCGATTCGACATGATGGAAACAAAGGAAAGGAATACAGGGTTTTCAGGAAAGGTGGCTAAAATGTTCTACAATAGTAACGGTTAGTGATGGCAATGGAATTGAAGAGAGTTCACACATTTCTGGTTTTAAAGCGTGTCACATTCAACCTACCAAACAATCATGCAACCAGTTCGTCATTACTAAACGATCGTGCCATTATAGCGAATTTTCAAAACGTGTGTCATCTAAATCACATGATTGAATGAATTTCTAATTTTTTAGTTGGTTCAACCATGTCCAAAGCAAGCTTTGGACAGGTTGAACGTGTAACTTAATGCAAGTGTATAACCAAACTCATAACCATAACCTTAGTTCAATGAGGAGGGCGACTTATCTGATAGCTTATGCGCGCGAACATAAAAGGAGAATAATGAAGATGGCAGAGTCATGATAACTAAAAGGTATTCGAAGGTTGTATATCATATCCATTTAGGGGTGGTAAAATAATATAAGATTTAATTCGTACAATCATTAATCGACATTAGTCATAATATCATATAGATGTGATCCTAATGGTATGACTTGGCTTTTTACCCAATAAAATTAAGCCAACACTTAATCATAGGTACGCAAATATCATAAAAAAAATTATTCAGTGCGTCATTTGACTTCTTATTCAAAACATGGAAAAAGAAAGAGGAAAAAGAAATAAGGTTTAAAAGGGAATCTACACAATCTCATCTAAGGATCTTTAATAGAAAATATAAACATTATCTAAACTTTATCACACGACAAAATCAGAAAAACTAAGAAAATAAGCTTTAAAACAAATTAGAAACACACAAGACTGAATGAACGACTATATAACAGGTGGAAATGAAGGTCTGTATAAAGGGTGGAATAGACTGTCTATATGACAGTCTGTTTGAAGAAAATGCTAAAACTTTAAGGAAACAATAAATTTAAATGCTTTATTGAAGGGTTGTTGCCTCATGCATGTACTACTGTAATATAAAAGCAAGAAGTAAACCTACTTTAATGATTGAATTCCATAGCAATATAACCTAAGCTAATTCCATAATTCAAAACATCATTTAACAAACTAACATACTCTTAAGCAGATTCATGATAAAAACGGGAATAGACAGAACTAGATTCACTCTGATTTAATCAAAGGAATTTAATCTAGAAATCAAGCAATGAATTATAAATACTTTGTAGAAAAACTTGAAAACTATATTAGACACAACCGAATCTAAAGGCTATTCTAAATGCAAAAGAATCTGAAAGCTATTCTAAGTGCAAAAGAATCCGAAAGCTATTCTAAGTGCAACCGGTTGCTAACTGATGAAAAGGAACCTACATGCTCAACATAACGTTAAACTAAAATTTATGCTACAGGAAACATGAATGATTACAGAAACAAAACTACACAAACAACTTATAAGAAAAATTATACTAATTGCAGAGGAAAGATATAACAAAACCTACAAAAAAATGTAAAGACTCTGTTTGTCGGGGGGCCCTCCCAGTGAACAGAGTTATGCTTCTTCTAATCACACACGATCATACACAGCGCAACAGGACTTTCATTAAATTAAAAGGGTAGCATTACAGAGTTTTTAGACTTCATTAATTGTATCAAATAAAAGATAGAGACTCAAAGACTCCAGACTTGTTCCTAAGTCGCATGACAGCGTCTATATATACATTGTTCAATGAAGGCGAGCAATTCGACCCTTTAGTGGTTGACTCCTCTTCATGATAAGGCAGTCATTGTGTCAAATAAGTGCATTAACAACTGACAGATGACAGTTCCTCTTCTCTCGCAGATCGAGTTCCCTCTGGTGCGCGATGTGGCTTATGACTTCAATCCAAATTAGATCCAGCATTAAGGTGTCATGCAGAGACATGAGATAGACACTTCTTCCAGAAGAAGACCGATGTTGAGATGCTGGCGCGTGGTGATGACAGTTCCTGGACGTTTCGTGCCTTTAACGCACATAAATATGGTACCAACAATGCGCGGCATGTTTGGTGATCTGGGTAGCAAGCTGGATATGTTCTCCATATATCTAGCTAAACGTGTGTCTATTTGTTAGCCTGTCGAAAAGACCATATAACCTGCAAACAATAATACACATGAATTAATACATCGAATGCGCTTCATATTATGTCAATTTTAACCATTGAAACCGTAAAATGATGATAATAAACAGAATTGATATAAACCTTAAATTTATTCATACCTGAGGTTTGAATAGTGAGCTGCATGGTGCAAAAGATGCCAAAAGGTAACAAAATATGCATTAATATGTAAAGTATTTAACCCAAAAATGGTGACAAAATGGGGACCAACAGGAAGAACTTACATACTTCAACAAAGGAGTGTTTTGTAGGTGACTTGAAAGTCCCTTCAAATTTTCAACAATAAAACAAAGTTCAATGTGCATATTTTTAGGACTTCCTTTCAACCAACCGAATGACTGAATACAGGGAGAATACCAATTGTCAGACACATTAACCATGCCCAAAAAAATCAAGATGTTATAAAACTCTTGTTTATCAAGGTAAGGATGGACTATGTGTACACCAGCCTAGATCCAAATCCAAGGCTCTATCAAGTGCCGAGAGGGATCAAATCTCTCGAGGTGCAAACCTCTTCTCATGTTCTTCTTAGGTATTGCACTAAAGGAGGTTTGCATCTTGAGGGATTTGATCCCTCTGGGCACTTTATAGAACCTAGGATTTGAGCGCTTGACAGATCCTAGGATTTGGATCTAGATTGGTTATAAAAACAATTGAATTAAGCAAATTTTTATTAGAATAGTATTTAAATAAGTTTTTATCCTTTATATTGAAACCTGCATAATTCATAATTTTCTTGGCTCAGCAAAAGATGCACAGGCTACAGGCCTGGATATATTTTGAACTAACTCTAAATAACAACATCAGAGTCCTTAACTCTGGATTTTTTTGACATAATCTCTTGGGACAAAGATGATCGGTTTATAAACTATTTCCTTTGGGAATAGTGATTATTACAATTTACTGGTTTTATATTCAGTGGTATGCAACAACATACAAACATTGTACTGACCTTTCTGGAAATTAATAAAATTTCAGCTTTTTTTCCTTTGGAAAAAAAAAAAAAATTATTCTTTATCACCTAAAATCTATTACTATTTATTTCTACTTCTATATTCAATAACTCTATAGAGACTTTAACAACTTTGTAACATATTCCTTAATAAAAAGTTACAAATACAAAAACACCTATAATCCTAACAGAATCTCTTTTGATTTTTAGCTCCACTCATCCTATGACAAAGCCTGGGCCTTGAGAATCCCAGGCCAACCTTTTATGTAAATGGAGCATTGAATTTTACAATAGGTGGTCCCACTCTCATGGTATAACAAAATTTCGAGAGCGCTATTCGCAATGTCTATGCCTGCAGACTTTGCCCTGTTCCAATGACCACGGTAATCCTAACAAAGATAGACTTATAGGGAAGGAATTTTGTCTGCTCTTTACTTATCGCCCGAATTGTTATGTTATTCTACATATGTGTTGTTGTTTCAACCTTTATCTTTACTCTTCATGGACAGATTTGCAATGCACAACCAAACCTTTGCAACTGCAACTTTAACTATACATAAGGCAGTGAGTTTGAGAGCAATCTAAATAAGGTGTTCATGAATCTGATTCAAAACACATACACTTTCACAATAAAGTAAAAATAAATAAAATACATATGGGTGAATCCACGGACCTGGGTAACACTTTTTGGCAAGCGGATTTCGGCAAATGCAAAAAAACGCACCTCGGTCGAGGGCTTGTTAAACCCTCGACCGAGGTATTAATTTCTTGATCGAGGTTCTAACAAGCCCTCGACCGAGGTTTTTTTAAGCCCTCAGTCGAGGTATTTATTAACCCTCGGTCGAGGTTCTAATACCT